>OY856410.1:1118864334-1118876834 GCA_963693085.1 Alisma plantago-aquatica | reverse complement strand
GTATTCTAGTACAAAAAGAAGACGGAAGGCGGAAGACATTCTCCACAATCCACAAGCCACAAGCCCGAGCCCGGCCCGGCCAGGCGAGGCGTGGCGTGCGTGCGTGCGTTGTGATGTGGTAATGACGTGTATTTACTACGCGCTTAAACGCAAGTATACGCGTCGAGTAATATAGGCCTTGTGAGGCCCGAGTCGAACTCAGGGATACGTGAATTATTGGAGACTTCTACTAACTAATCGCAATCAGCTAGACCGATTAACAAAGTAGGGTTTTGTTGTTCAAATCAAAGGAAAATAAAAATCAAACAAAGAAAACAATCGATTAAAGGTTAATTTAATCAATTAAAAGGGATATCTTTAGGATGGCGGTTTCACCGCAGGTCAACATTATATTAGATTTCATATAATTCCTCACACTTCTCTCTCTATCCGGGTAGTGGCCTGAATTGAGAATTACCCACTGTCGTGGTGTAATCCACTACTTAGATTTAGGTTGATTCCATCGTCATAGTAATCATTCCCCTAAACTAAGCGCATTAAGATCGGTCCCTCAGTTCCCACCATTAATTTTACAACTCCTTTGTCAATGGTTTTATTAATTAATGTAGAATTCGTCTCTTTTCAACCGTTAATCCTTCTGTCGAAGTGATTAAGGGCATTAATTTATTATTATGGTGATCAAGCATAACAATAGCAATAGAGAAAACGAATTTATACCACGGATATGAGAGAAAAATATGAATTATCAATATAAAATCATCATACAATGTATCCCCGGGCTACTCCCGGTCCTAAAGATTGAGGGTTTTAGCCTCTCATGTTCATCTTACACAAATACATGGTAGAAATTGGGGAATTCATAAGAAAAACGTGAAATAGATGGGAAAACCCCTGAACGGAGAAGAACCGGTGGATCCTTGGCGTAGAACACAAGCTTTCCCCGCCTGTCGGTGGTGGAAATTGTCTTCGGCAGCGTCCGAATCACCCGGGATGAGCTTCTCGGCCTCCGTTCTCCTTTCTCTCCTCCTCGGCACTCGTGCAATCTAAAAATGAGATCCCTTTGTCGTCTGGGCGGCCGTCATTAGGTATAAGTCCCTAATTAGGTCGTCAAATAACAACAGCCGTCCGATCGGAATCAAAACACATCCAACGCACATCTGCCGGCGTCGATACCATCGACGCGGGTCGATGGTATCGACCCGGCGGATTAGCGGCAGCTTTCCTTTCTTTTATTCTGAGCGCCTGTGGTGATCTCGATACCATCGACTTGGGTGTCGATGGTATCGACTCCTTTAGCGTCGGTTGTTGTCGTTTAGCGACGATGTAGCTCTCCTTGTGTCGATGGCATCGACTTGCGTCGATGGTATCGACTTCATCCTTGCCAGCAGCCTGGAGACATCTCGATGCCATCGACTTGGGTGTCGATGGTATCGACTCTGTATTTCTCTTCTCGGCTGACAACCTGTGGCTTGGTCGATGGTATCGACATCCGTCGATGGTATCGACGGATGTAGATACTTGTTTTTCCTGAAATTGTACAACAAGACCAAATAAATCCACACGATCTATGATAAGATGATCAATAATGCTTAAAATAATGAAATAAAGGGGATTTGATATAAAATGATGGCAAAGACCAAATAAAGTGAATTATGCAATAATATCCATGAAAATGAGTAATTAAGGCACAAAACACATATGAAAAAGGTCTATAAATGCGACTCAAAATCATCGCATCAAACTCCCCTAAGCTTAAACATTGCTCGCCCTCGAGCAACTAATCCTTAGAATAGAATTGCGAATGTCAACTAACAATCAAAACACCAACCCACCTCACAAATGACTCCCACTGGACGTTCTCAAACCGGCCTACCCTAATCACAAAACAGTAATTACCCTATAGGCGACAATAACCATCAATAAAAGAAATTATCCTTCAAACTGATGAACACTATCACATAAGGCAGTTATCATAATAAAGTTCGCCGATTCAGCCATGGTGCATCTTGTGATCACCTACTCTACGTTGCTTGCCCTAACTACCATCTACATGGAAGCAGTTCTCCTGATAAACATGAGTGAGGAGAAAATCACGGTGGCCTACCAATCCGAGCAACGGGTGGATGGAATGGGTGGTTCATGGGAGAATTTGGAAGTATTACACAGTTTCAAAATGCATATAACAAAATGCCCTACATGATGCAAATGCACATTAAAAATGCCCTACTGCCTAAAAGTGAGTGGAATGATGCATGCCCTAACCTTCTACCTCACAATGAGATAGAAATCTACTCAAGCCACATCATGTACTCAATTCCCCTGTTATCCAAGTGATATCATTCCTTTCTCCCTCTTATTCCTTTTCTTTCCAACTCTCCTTTTTCTTTCTTTCTTTTTTTTTCTACCATTTTTTTCATGTTTCCAGAATTTTTTTTCTTTGCCCATATATCCATAATTGCTTAGAGATACATGTATAAGGCCATTTTCTTTCCAATTGGAGATCTTTGCTTTATTTCGAGGGTATGGAACAAATTAGATCACCTATTTAGGAAAACTGAGATACATGGTGTGCTTATGCATGAAAATCATGAAATTGTGAGTGCAACTACATGACATGCACCTAAGGGTAATGTGCATGTTTCACTATATATTTTTTTTTTCATTAATCTATGCAAAAACATGAAAATAATAATGCAAACCTATCTACATGCCATGCACGCAAAAGACATTGAAACTGCACTTTACTTCCAATTCTTGGGTGGATTATAGGAAATGGGGTGGAATGATCACAAGATTAAGTGACTGAACCTTAAAAGAAAATTATGTGTCCCTCCTTATTGACATGTGTAGTGGTTTAAAGGGTTCTTTCTCTTACATCTGATTAAGGTCTCATTACCATTTGATTAGGTAGGCTCAAACAACCGTTCCTATCCACTTTGCATGAGTCAATGCGGGTGTGGGTATGACATATTGCTTCAAAGTTGACATAATCAATCATTTTCATAGAATAAGTTCCCCAAGGACAACCAAGTAAAGCTATCCAAATGACACAGAAAAATTTTTCAATTCCCTTAATTTCCCCATGAAAACAGCAAGATGACAATTTTTACGACATCCACAATTACACTAGATAGATGTGGATCCTAAATAAAAACTTAAAATTGCAAAAACAAATAACAAAGCTGAAACTAAAACAACTAAAGAAAAGATAAAAGATAGAGCTGTTCCAGCCACCCCCCTAAGCTTGAATCCGACTATGGCCTCATAGTCAAAAACCAACTTAAGGGTGGAACAGTGATACCCTGATCAATCTTGCGGAGGCGGTGGTGGGTAATGTGGTGCCGTAGGATCCCAAGACGGGTACTCCCCCTGGAAGCTTGGATCATAGTGGGTCCTCGGCGGAGGCTGTGGATAACCTCCAAAGTAGTCTCGACTCCAGTAGTGGTCGAAGAAGGGCTCCTGCTGCGTCTCTATCCGCTGCAACCGGTTGTGCATTTGTTCTTGGTTGGCGAGGATGAGCCGCTCGTTCTCGAACATAGCCCTTTGATTATCAAGCAACCGGCCCGTTGTCTCATGGATGCCGGTATACAAAGTCATATGCTGGTGCTGCGTCTGCTGGATGTCCTGCAGCATGGTATACATCCCTTGCATGGAGTAGGGATCCGCAGCTGGCTGTTCTTGCTGTGGTGATGGCGGCGGGGGCTGAGATGATGAAGATGCACCCGGGTGCATCCTAGGACGCTTCCGTGGTTCCACTCGTGCTCGAAGAGGTGTGAAAGCCTCCTCGTCTTCCTCCGCCTCGCCTTCTTGGTCGTCACCTCCTCCTTCTTCTTCCGAGGACTCGATGGCTATGATGGGCCATCGGAAATGCTGCTTGCCCTCGATGTGGAAGACGTCGTCCGGCAGGGATGCCTCCTGGTAAGCTTGGTTGACGTGGCAATGAGCGTACGCCAACCCGTCCCGGATAAGAATGAGGTTTGAACGGTGCAAGTGTTGCACGTTCACCTTACTCCGCGTAGAAATCGGAGTCATGGACTGAAAGTTCAGCCCCAAGTAAAGCGCCAACTTGGTGACAAGACCACCAAAGTGTATTGGAGCCTTCCTTGTGCTCCGCTTCACCGCCATGACGCGCTGTAACCAGAATGCTCCCCAGTTGCACTCTTGACGTTTCAGGAGGGCGTACAGAAAGAACAAGTCGCTCTCCTGAAACTTGCTCAAAGCAAGATCGCTCCGCCCGAAGAAAGTCAAGCTAAGCATCCTATGCAATACCCGGACGAACGGGTGCTCAAAATCAGCTACCGCGGCATTGTGGTAGCTCACGGTCTTCCCTGCCGGCACTGTAACTAGCTCGGCGAAGATTTTGTCGTAGTCGGTGCGGGCGTCGGGGCGTCGGTGATCGTGGCGGCTGTGGTTCCAGTTGAAGATGGCGTTGAACTGCTTCAACGTGATGTTGTAATTGTTGTTGAAGAGTCAGAAGGACACCCTTCCCTGGATCCACGTCTGGTCCGATGGCACCACGTCATTTGGTACGACGCAGATATCAAGAGACGCCATGAACTCGGCCACCAGTTCCTTGTATGTGGGCCATTCGCCAAAGAACGGCTGCCCATCCGCATGACAGTCCATCTCATATATGCGACCGGTGTGCCGCGCTTGCCCGGCCAACACATAGGCCAAGTTGGCCTCGAATCCCAGGTCCCTGATCATTCCCCGGTCCACATACCGGGTGGCCTCGAACTTCCGCTTCATTATTTCCTCGTATACCTTTCTTGCATCCATGTTGGCATGAATGAGGCGTGGACGAGAGATGGAAGCGGTCGGAGGAGGAACAAACTCCTCGATCTCCCTGGGGTGTGCGCTCGATGAAGATGCTCCGCCCGTATGCACCATGCTTGCGAGAAGAATGAGATTGGGGGAAAAGAGCTCGGTGAAGATGGAGAGAAATTCTCCGCTCGGTGAAGATCTTCGCTCGATGACGCTTCTCCGCAGGCGTAGAGGGCTCGGGGGAGTGCTCGGCGCAATAGGAGATACTTGCTCTGAGGGTGTGATGTCATATGACGTTGCAAGTCCCCTTAAATAGACTTGATCGGCGCCCCTGTTGACCCGTCGATACCATCGACGCGGGTCGATGGTATCGACATGTCTCGCGGGTAGCCGCATCTGTCGCTGGTATCGACGGCTGACGTTGGCTGGATCGAGAAACCCGGATCGCTGACGTGTCGATACCATTGACATAAGTCGATGGTATCGACGCAGCACCCGGATCGCTGACGTGGCTGTTGCGATCGTCGTCGATGTCTTCATGCGGATCGGTGACATGTCCGTCGATGCCATCGACGGGTGTCGATGGTATCGACTTTCTTTTATTGCGACACCTCCGTTTATTGCATTCAACCTGTGATGATGTCGATACCATCGACGAGGCCGTCGATGGTATCGAGTTGACTGAGCAAACTTCGTCTGAAAATCTCCAGAGATCTCGATGGTATCGACTGGTGTGTCGATACCATCGACACTTTTATTGCGACCTGCCTGTGACCATGTCGATGCCATCGACGCGGCCGTCGATGGTATCGACGCAGTGCGATTTCTGCTGGTGTCAACCTGAACCCATGTCGATACCATCGACTGATGTGTCGATGGTATCGACCCTGCCTGTTCCTGCACATTTAACAAACGGATCAAGGTATCATTTTTAAACTAAAAAGTAAACAAAATAAAAGCAAACTACACCTAACATTAAACTATCCTAATGTACCAATGGTTGGGTTGCCTCCCACCAAGCGCCCTTCTTTAGCGTCTTAGGCTAGACGGTGTGACGATTGTCATCTCTTCACCTTGAGGATTGCACTTGGAGGGTCATTCGGTAATCTAAATTCAACACGCTCTCCTCCAATGCCCAAGGACAGAGTACCTCTCCCTAAGGCAGTCACGACATCCGCCGTTGCTTGAAACGGTCTTCCTAAGAGAATTTCGAAGCTTTGGAGTGGTGGCATGTCCATGACGACAAAGTCCACCGGGAAAACGAATTTGTCAACCTTAACTAGCACATCTTCACATACTCCATAGGGTCTCACTGTAGACCCATCCGCCAATTCAATTGTTGCAGCCAACTTCTTTATCTCTTTTAACCCTAGCTTCTGAAAAGTAGCCAAAGGCATGAGATTGATACTAGCACCAGAATCACATTGCGCTCTAGAAACATGTCCTGGGTCTTTTTTCTTCTTTGGTGAACTCCCATGAATCATCGAGCTCACCGTCTCATTCATCCAATAAATTTCATCTTCTTTTATCCGCCTCTTCTTATTGATGATCTCCTTAATGAACCTCCCATAGGCGGGCACTTTCTCAATCATCTCCACCAGCGGAATGTTGATATGCAGCTTGCGGAATATTTCCAAGAATTTCCTATAGTGTCGGTGCTCTTTCTTTGGCTTTGGATTGTCCCGATTTGACACATCTGCCGCTTTGACACGCTTGTGAGGAGGCACATATGAGTCTTTCGGAGGTACCTCCCCTAAGCTTGCTTCACTCACTATCTCGGACGTTGGCTTTTGCAAGTCATCCTCATTAGTAGCAGCTTGTTGTGGTTCCTCTTCCACCTTCTTTGTCTCCGCATGTGCACAAACTTGCACTTCTTCTTTTTGCCCAGGTGGAGATACAGTATTCACAACTCTATAAGATTTTCTGAAGAAAGGGTTTCCACCCGGCAGTCCATAGTACGTGCGTGGAAATGGTATTGCCGGTGTTGCATTCACATTGAACGTCATTCTCCTTTCCTCTGCAACTTCTTGCACCTGAGATTCTTCTTCATTACTCACCACAGAAATGTATTTGACCTGATGGTGCGCTTGAACCACATTCGCGTTCTCGGCTGGTTTCTGTTGATTGGCGTGCTTGATAGCCGCCACCTCTCTTGAAATCTGTGCCACGGTGGTCTCCAATGCCCGCATTTGCGCTCCATGGCTTTGCAGCGTCTGCCCAAATTTGGTTAGAATATCACCTTGAGATTGCAGTTGTTTTCCAAACATGGCCATCATCTCTTGATTTTGCTGGACCATTTGGCTTAGCAATTCAGTATTTTTATCTTCAGCTCTCGGTTGTGGCTTTGCATCCGGATCTTGTAGAAAGTTATTCGGATCCTTCCAAGAAAACTTTTTATCCTTTCTCCATGAATAGTCATTGTTTCTATAGCCCTGTTGTTGCATGAATTTCACTTGGGCCTCCCCATCATCAGATGCATCCTCCTTAGTTAACACCTTCTTGGCTAGAAGATCTAACTTATCATTCAGCTCCCTCACTATTCTGGATTCACCGGCAGCCTTGACATGTTCTACTGCACCTCTGTCGCCCCATGACTGTTTCCGAGCCATGTTCTTTAATATCTCCCAGCATCTTGTATCGGTGTTGTTTAGAAAGAATCCAGAACCGGCCGAGTCCAAGTTGCTTCTATCATGCTCGGAGAGAGCAAAGTAGAAGATCTTCACTTGGGTTTCCTTGTCCAGTCCATGGTGTGGACATCTCCTCAACATGACTTGAAATCGCTCCCAAGTCTCAGAATAGGTTTCACCCGCCTGTTGGGTGAAATTATGAATCTTCCTAATCATATCCTTGGTCTTCTCAGGAGGGAAGAACCTCTCGAAGAAAACCTCTACCATGTGATCCCATGATTCTACAAACTCGTCGTCGAGGTTGTGGAGCCACTCTCTTGCTACTCCCGCCAAGGAACTGGGGAATAACTTGAGGTAAAGCACATCCTGCGGAAAGCGATCTATCTTCACCATATCGCAGTTCTCCACAAACTGACTAATATGTGCCACTGGATCTTCATTTTTCAGTCCGTGAAATGCATTGGATTTGACCAAGTTAATCAGTGCTGGGTCGATCTTGTATGTAGGTATGTTTAGCCCCTGTTTCTTTATAGGCCCTTTTGATGCAGAGGAAGAAGACGCCTTGATCTTCTCCCATATTGTCTGTGCTTCAGCCATTACTTCTTCTTGTTCCTGCTCAGATTCAGAATTTGTATCACTATGGTGTTCCTCCTCGTAGTAGCCCTCGTCCTCTGGTCCCGCAGATGGAACCTCAGGTGTGTGATTCACGTAGTCTCGACTACGTGTGTGCACCATGCAAAGTACCTGAAATATGGAAATAGGGGTTCAGTACAATGCTTTGAACGAGACAACACAATTATAGAGAAATAAAGGAATTTTTGAAATTGTTTTAAAGTAAAATAAAATAAAAAAAATGTGGCCTAGAATGGCCGCTCTTAGCACTCAAAGTGCCAATAATTCACCGTATCCCCGGCAACGGCGCCAAAAACTTGACGTGTATTTTACTACGCGCTTAAACGCAAGTATACGCGTCGAGTAATATAGGCCTTGTGAGGCCCGAGTCGAACTCAGGGATACGTGAATTATTGGAGACTTCTACTAACTAATCGCAATCAGCTAGACCGATTAACAAAGTAGGGTTTTGTTGTTCAAATCAAAGGAAAATAAAAATCAAACAAAGAAAACAATCGATTAAAGGTTAATTTAATCAATTAAAAGGGATATCTTTAGGATGGCGGTTTCACCGCAGGTCAACATTATATTAGATTTCATATAATTCCTCACACTTCTCTCTCTATCCGGGTAGTGGCCTGAATTGAGAATTACCCACTGTCGTGGTGTAATCCACTACTTAGATTTAGGTTGATTCCATCGTCATAGTAATCATTCCCCTAAACTAAGCGCATTAAGATCGGTCCCTCAGTTCCCACCATTAATTTTACAACTCCTTTGTCAAGGGTTTTATTAATTAATGTAGAATTCGTCTCTTTTCAACCGTTAATCCTTCTGTCGAAGTGATTAAGGGCATTAATTTATTATTATGGTGATCAAGCATAACAATAGCAATAGAGAAAATGAATTTATACCACGGATATGAGAGAAAAATATGAATTATCAATATAAAATCATCATACAATGTATCCCCGGGCTACTCCCGGTCCTAAAGATTGAGGGTTTTAGCCTCTCATGTTCATCTTACACAAATACATGGTAGAAATTGGGGAATTCATAAGAAAAACGTGAAATAGATGGGAAAACCCCTGAACGGAGAAGAACCGGTGGATCCTTGGCGTAGAACACAAGCTTTCCCCGCCTGTCGGTGGTGGAAATTGTCTTCGGCAGCGTCCGAATCACCCGGGATGAGCTTCTCGGCCTCCGTTCTCCTTTCTCTCCTCCTCGGCACTCGTGCAATCTAAAAATGAGATCCCTTTGTCGTCTGGGCGGCCGTCATTAGGTATAAGTCCCTAATTAGGTCGTCAAATAACAACAGCCGTCCGATCGGAATCAAAACACATCCAACGCACATCTGCCGGCGTCGATACCATCGACGCGGGTCGATGGTATCAACCCGGCGGATTAGCGGCAGCTTTCCTTTCTTTTATTCTGAGCGCCTGTGGTGATCTCGATACCATCGACTTGGGTGTCGATGGTATCGACTCCTTTAGCGTCGGTTGTTGTCGTTTAGCGACGCTGTAGCTCTCCTTGTGTCGATGGCATCGACTTGCGTCGATGGTATCGACTTCATCCTTGCCAGCAGCCTGGAGACATCTCGATGCCATCGACTTGGGTGTCGATGGTATCGACTCTGTATTGCTCTTCTCGGCTGACAACCTGTGGCTTGGTCGATGGTATCGACATCCGTCGATGGTATCGACGGATGTAGATACTTGTTTTTCCTGAAATTGTACAACAAGACCAAATAAATCCACACGATCTATGATAAGATGATCAATAATGCTTAAAATAATGAAATAAAGGGGATTTGATATAAAATGATGGCAAAGACCAAATAAAGTGAATTATGCAATAATATCCATGAAAATGAGTAATTAAGGCACAAAACACATATGAAAAAGGTCTATAAATGCGACTCAAAATCATCGCATCAGGTAACCCCACCCACCAAGGAGGTGAGCATACCTCCCTCCTAGGACTCCTTTGGATACTAGTGCCCCATGTGATCCTACATATAAGGACCACAAAAGTTCTAGAAGTGAGCAATATGGGATAAAACGTCTTTGTCATTTGCACTAGAAACAACACTACATTCTCACATGTACTTGTTGCACTACATTGGGCTTAACCCATGCTAAATAAGTGATTACTACAGTAAACACAATACAGTAACTAGCTGCTACAGTAATTCGCAGCTATAGTAATCATATATCTAACAATCTCCCACAAAGTCCAATGTGTAATGTGCTCTACCATTCAGTCTTCCATACTGTGCTTTCAGCAGATACCTTTCGGTTTGAATCTACCTGAGTTATCCAACTGTGACCCCCGTAGGAATTAGGTGAACAAAAGTCTTGAACCTGAACCTTGGGTACAAGAGTATAGGTTGGTAATAACACAATAAAGACATGGTAGTAAAGAAAAATAATGCATTAAGGCCATGCAAATAAAATTTTATATCATGATTTATAACAGAGAACAACCCAATTCTTCTGTTGCGGCCTACACAACATCAATCACTTAGCTGGGGTCTCTAAGGATGTACTGCTAACATCATGTCCTAAGACTTGACACCATTAAGAGACTACTCTCTTACTAACTTGCAGTCATGACACCAACAGGTTTCCAGGAGATAGACACATAGATGCTAGAAGCATCAAACAAGAATACATAGTGTCATCCAATTTACCCGACAGCTTGTTATTACCACATTGAACCCAATTTGTGGGATCTCCACTCTTTTGGGTTGAGTTGCTACTGCCTGTAAATCTATAGGGGTTTCAGTCCCATCCCCAACCTGGATTTTTCCACTAAAGCCAAGGTAAGACCTTTAGTGAAAGGATCAGTTGTATTATCTTTGGTACCGACGTAGTCCACAATCACGACCCCATTAGACACTAACTCCCTTACAGATTTCAATCTGACTTGGATATGTCTACACTATTTTTGATTGTACTTGGAACTCTTTATCTTAGCAATAGTTGTAGTGCTGTCACAGTGAACTGAAATTGCAGGAAGCGACTTCATTACCATAGGTAAACTAGACATAAGTCCATGTAGCCATTCAGCTTCCAATCCAGTTTCATCTAAAGCACACAACTCTGCTTCAAAAGTGGACCGAGACAATATGGTCTGTTTCTTAGACCTCGAGGAAACAACTCCTCCTCCCAACAGGAATACATATCCTGAGACACCATTACTCCCAGAATTCACGGCAATCCAGCTTGCATCACTATATCCTTCGACTACGGAAGGATGTTTACCATAATGCAGCCCAAGGGATCGTGTTCCCTTGATATACCTCAGAACTCTATCAAGAGCTTCCCAATGGGTCTTTTCGGGACAACGGGTGTATCTACTTAACTTGTTCACGACAAATGCAATGTCTGGACGTGTACAGTTCATAAGATACATCAAACTTCCGATAATCTGAGAGTATCGTAATTGAGACACTGGAACCCCAGTCTCATTCTTGAATAAGGGTTTGGATGAATCATATGGAGTCTTAACTGGTTTACGTGATGTGTACTCAAACCTCTCCAGTATCTTCTCAACATAGTGAGACTGAGAGAGAGTTATAGCATCAGTAGACCTTATGATTTTAAGCCCTAAAATCACATCAGTGACACCCATATCCTTCATCTCAAACTTTCTATACAAGAATGACTTTGTCTCATTTACTACTTTCATATCAGAACTAAAAAGTAGGATATCATCGACGTATAAGCATAACAAAATGAATCTATTATTGACAATCTTGCAGTAGAGACACTTATCAAATTCATTAGAAATAAAGCCAAACGATAATATCCTAACATAAAAAGTAAATATCCAACACTGAAAGTAATACCAGGACACAAAAAATAACTATATGATAAGAAAAGTAACTGTTCGACACAAAAAGTAACTCCAAGACACAAAAAGTAACTATTTGACACTGAACGTAACATCAGGACATAAAAAGTAACTATATGGTACAAAAAATAACTATCCAACACCTAAAACAACGCCAAAAAACAAAATAACAACAAAAAAGTAGCACCGATGATTTGATATAGCATGGGATTTTAGCGGAACTGAAATATGTTAAGAGCATGTAGCTCAATGTTTAAATTTATACTTAACATTATAATATGTAAATTTAAAACTTTGAACCATGTAAGAAAGTACCCTCTCGAAAAATTGAATCAACTAGGCTAGCACGTTGGTGGCTAGTTGTCAAACTAGTACAATAATATAATTGGATAAAGTTTTTCTTCGGTGAGCCTCCCTCAATTTCAACGGCCTCATATAGTTTTCTAAAAGCTACATTACTACATTCTTTATATCCAGCAAAAGTACACATGTGCTTTAAATCCTACAAACCCTATGTTGTGGTTGTTGTTGTATTTCAAAACAAAAGCCTTTAGTCCCACATTGCTTGCTTTGGAGACTTCCCTCCTATTCATATATGGCTTCTATTCCATGTAATATTTGAGGAACAAAATAGGATGT
>OY856410.1:1118679334-1118859334 GCA_963693085.1 Alisma plantago-aquatica | reverse complement strand
ACTGGATACCTCTCTTTTCACAAAAAAATCATCACAGAATCGCCTTCTTTGAAAACTTTAACTCTTCTTTTCTTGTCAGCCGCAGACTTGTTCTTCTTCCCAGTAGCTTCCAACCTAGCTTTGACATCTTCCTTTATAGCAACAATCTCCTCTGCCACAGTTTTGGCCGCTGCACTAGTATCATGTGTCTTGGGGAGTTTAACCAGGTCGACCGCATGCCTTGGAACTAAAGTGTAAACCACAGAGAATGGGGATCTTCCTGTAGCAGAGTGCTCGGCGCTATTGTATGCGAACTCAATCTGAGGCAAAGCTAAATCCCACTGCTTCGGCTTGTCTCCACAAACACTTCGGATCATGTTACCCAAAGTCCTATTTGTTATTTCAGTTTGTCCATCAGTCTGCGGATGAGCAGTAGAACTTCTTTTCAGCGTGGTCCCAAATAATCTCTAAAGTGTAATCCAGAAGTGACTGATAAATTCTGTGTCCCTATCTGACGTGATTGATTTAGGAACCCCGTGGAGACGCACAATCTCCCTAAAGAATAGCTTGGCAATGTTGGATGCATCAGTCGTTTTCTTGCATGCTATGAAGTGTGTCATCTTGGAAAACCTGTCCACCACCACGAACACTGAATCCATGCCTCTTTGTGTACGAGGTAATCCCAACACAAAGTCCATCGTCAAGTCTTGCCAAATATCATCAGGAATAGGCAAAGGCATGTAAAGTCCAGTATTTTGAGATTGTCCTTTTGAAACCTGACAAGTATAACATCTTCTGACTATGGTGCCGACGTCTCTCCTCAAGTGTGGCCAGTAGTATCTTTCCTCCAGGCTAGAAATAGTCTTGTCTCTACCCAGATGACCGCTAAGTCCACCGCTATGAAGATCTCGAATCAACTTCTCTCTCAAAGATGAGCAAGGAATGCACAACACATCTCCTTTGAAGAGGTACCCATCTTTGATATGAAAATATGCACAAGGGTGTCTGTTGTTTCACTTGTCCCATATCTCTTTGTAATCAACATCTTCATTGTACAAATCTCTTAGACACTCGAAGCATATGATCTCTTGAGAGAGGGTGACCAGTAGAGAGGCTCTTTGACTCAATGCATCTGCCACCTTGTTGAGGATCCCAGACTTATGTTGTATGATAAAAGGAAACTTTTGTAGGTAACTCACCCACCTAGCATGCATCTTATTGATCACTTTCTGGCTATGGAGGAATTTCAATGCTTGGTGGTCAGTGAATAAGATAAATTCCCGATGCACTAAATAATGTTCCCATTGACGGAGAGCCCTAAAGACAGCGTAGAAATCCTGATCATAGGCACTCCACGTCTGGTGTGCCTCGCTTAACTTCTCACTGAAGAAAGCCACAGGTTTCTTATCTTGAGATAAGACAGCTCCTATGCCAATTCCACTGGCATCACATTCAACTTGAAAGACTTTGTCAAAATCAGGAAGTGCCAATAATGGAGCCGTACAAAGCTTTTCTTTGATCAAAGCAAAACTCTGATCTTGTTCAAATCCCCACTTGAATTTTCCTTTCTTTAAGAACTCAGTAATAGGGGCGGTGATGGTGCTGAAATCCCGAATAAATCTCCTGTAGAAAGTGGCCAGACCATGAAAGCTTCGGACTTCGGTAACAGATTTAGGTGCAGGACAATCCCTGATTGCTCTCACCTTTTCTTCATCCACTTGAATCCCATCCTCACCAACAACAAAACCCAAAAAGAGTAATTTGTTGGTACTGAATATGCACTTCTTGAGGTTGATGTACAATTGATTTTCTTGTAGGACTTGCATCACTTGTCTAACATGCCCCAGGTGATCATTCTTGGTCTTGCTATAGATCAGAAATATCGTCGAAGTAGACTACCACAAACGAACCAATAAACAGCCGCAACACCTAGTTCATTAATCTCATGAAAGTGCTAGGAGCGTTGGATAACCTGAAAGGCATCACCGTCCACTCAAACAGTCCATCCTTGCTCTTGAAATCCGTCTTCCACTCGTCTCCTGGTCTGATCCGGATCTGATGATAACCGCTTCACAAGTCTATCTTTGAGAATAATTTAGCACCGGATAACTCGTCAATCATGTCTTCTAATCAAGGAATTTGGAAGCGATACTTGATGGTTATTTTGTTGATGGCCTTGCTGTGAACGCACATCCTCCATTGGTTGTTCTTCTTTGGGACCAGGAGGACAGGGACTGCACAAGGACTCATACTCTCACAAATGAATCCTTTCTTCAACAAATATTCAATCTGCTCTCTTAGAATCTCATTCTCCTTATGACTCATGCGGTAATGAGGGAGGTTTGGTAGACTTGAACCAGGAATCAGATCAATTTGATGTTGAATATCCCACATAGGAGGCAATTCATTTGGCAATTCTTCAGCAATCAACTCTTTGAAATCTTTTAGAACTTCCATCACTTCTTCTGGAATCATCTCTTGTTCCTTCTCCGCACTTAGAAGCCCTTTGACTACTACTGGATAGAAACATTCTGAATCTTTCACATCTTCGTCAATTTCCTTGTCATCTTGAGTCATTACTAGGAAACTTGATTTCTTCTCTTTCGGCTTCCTAACAAAGTGTAATACAGGAGCCATGGCGATTTTGTGTTTGTTCCACGTGAACATCAGCACATTATCCTGTCCCCGATATGTGATATTGGTGTGTCTCCGCTAGTGGTGCTAACACACTACTCGATTGAATAGATGCGCCCCATGAGGTCGGAATGCACGGTGGATGGGGGTTTGCTTTCAAAATTTATAAATCTAAACTAGCTACCTACTTCTACTAAAACAACTACACCCGCAAGCGCACGGGGTCATGTCGTAGTATAGGAAGGTGGCAAGTATAGGGTCGATCCACAGGGAAAAGAGGGGGTGCTAGAGCTAGGCTAGTTTGGCTAGGTTCCTACTGCGGAGACTAGGGTTAAGGGTTTAAAGGTGATTTTGATTGTTAACTAAGGATAAACAAGCAATTTAAAGACAAGAATGAAATCTATGTTAACCCTAGATTGAATTAAGACTAAGCAATCAAGGAAAGACTAAGCTAGGTATGAAAAGACAAATTATGCTAAAGCAAGCAAGAGAAAAGCAAAAGAGCAATTAAAGAACTAAACTAGCATAAACAAGGCAAGAGCAAGGCAAGAAGCTAACTAAGCAAGAAAAGAACTAACTAAGCTAAGCAAGCACAGAACTAGGGTTTTAAGCAATAAAGAGATGTGTGGGTTGTTTAGGGGTATGAACTTATCACTTAAGTTGGGGGTGACATATGATCATTATGATTCCATTTATATTATCCAAACCAAACAACAAGTTAGAGTCTAATGAATTAACCTAACCTACTAACTGGCCATGGATATGCTAGGTTGTGCATAGGGGAACTAGTCCCTAACACCCCCTACTACCCTTACGAAGCTCAATTGGGTTAGGGATTAGGTTTAATCCAATTAGAGTTTAATCAAGTCTAGGTTTCTACATTAGACATTCCTAGGGCAATTAGGGGCCGAGGGTAGTAATGGGGGGGGTGAAATTAGGGTTTTGGGCCCCAATTCCCCCACATTCTAGCCTTGAGAAGGCTCCATGCTAATTGCACTAGAATTATCCAATCTAGCTACTTAGATCTCTCACTTAGGCTTAGGGAGATTGATTAAGATGTAGGAAGATGGGAGGCAGCCTAGGGATCCAAGAATTGGACCTAGGGGCAAATCCCAAAATTCACACATATAAGCAATTTGCCTAAATTCCTAAGTGATTTCACACACAAACCAACAAGCAATCCATGGAGAATGAGATACAAATAGAGTATAATCATTAACAAATGGAATTACAAAGTTTACATGTCATTTTCCCCCAACATGGTATCAAAGTAACATAATATCCCCCAAACAGCCCACCCACAGGGGCCTAGCTACTCATAGAAATGGAAAACACAAAAAGAAAGGAGATAGAGGAAGAAGTAGCCATGGAGCTCGAAGTAGTGGTTGTCAATCCTCTCTTCAGCAGCAGCAGGTCGACCTCCTCCCACCTCCAAGGTGCAAGGGTGAAGAATGAAGGGGATTATGGGTAGGAACTAGTCTAAACTAGTGATTTTGTGGTGAAAATGGTGAAATAGGGTGGATTTGAGGTGGATATGGAGTGGAATGGAGTGGATGGCGATTTGGGGAGCTAGGAGGTGGTGGAAGGTAGCTGACCTCGTGTCCCAGCCGCCACCTAGGTATATATAGGAGTCTAGGGGGTCTAGGGTTAAGTTAGGGGCAAAATGGGGAAAGAAGTGAAAACTAGGTGGATTTTGTGAGTAGCACGGCCGTGGTGGGTCACCACAGTCTTAGTGGGTAGGGTAGACCAAGGCCGTGGTGGATGGGCACGATCATGGGTTTATTAGAATGTGGAGATCACAGGGATAGGTTCATGGATGGCCACGGCCGTGGGGAGGTCACCACGGCCGTGGTGGGGACCTATGGCCACGGTCGTGTTGATCCCCACGGTCGTTTTGGCCATTTTCATCAATTTCTGGGAGTTTTACTGATTTTTTGTACTTGGGGCATGTCCACCACGGCCGTGGGGGCTCACCACGGTCGTGGTGGTGTCTCTCCCATGCATTTGAGCCTTGAACTTGATCATCCATGGAGGGTATTGCTTTAAAAATTTCTTTGACCACTTAGGGTAGGTTGGAAGTGGTTTTGGCCTCATTTTGAGCTCCTCCAAGCCTGAGGAAACCCTAGACTGGACCATCCTCTTTCCATGCCATCAAGTAGTGGACAAAGTACCTATAAAACATGCAAAAAGCCTCCATAAGTGCATTTGATATACATAAGCATATTGGGGGAAATAACATGTAATCTAACAAGTATAGATGTGGCTGAAATGCAAAATGAAACAAGATAAAGCCCTAAGATAGGGCTGAATCACCGCCCCAAACTTGAAACATACTTGTCCTCAAGTATGCTCCAATTCAATCTCTCTACAAACTTTTCACATTCAAGACATGACAAATGCAATGTAAAAGGTGATTATTGCTGAATGGGCTCAAAGATGACTAAGTACATGCATTCCACCTCTCTCCTCTCCTACTTTCACAAACCAATCATGAAAAGAGCACAAAGCATATGAAATTCAAATATAGTGCTTAGAATACACAAGATATCCATATTTCTTTCATGTAGTTCCGGGTAGACCGTTTCATAATGGTGTTAATCCAAGATGACTAGGAGTGTTGTTTCACCTTCATACTTTTAATCTTATGCTTCAAATCATGCCAAATGACCCACGTGGTTGCGGAAAAGGGAAAAATGAGCTAGGTTTGATGTTTCCTAGCTTGATGGGTATGAAAGGGTTGTGGTAAGCTTTTTGGAGTGTTTTGCACACTCATCTTTTCTTTATTTGAATGCTCTTAAACAAGAGCATCCTTTTATTTTGTTTTTGCTTTTCTTTTTCTTTTCTTTTCTTTCGTGCCCTTGGTGTAGATAGGGCATATGGTGGATAGAGTGAAGCGGGGAGGTAGAGATGTGGCCACCCCAAACTTTTGGAGGTGGCCACGGCTGATATGTGCACTTTGGCATCCTTTAATGAGGCGGAGGGGTAAGATGATGGTGAGACAAAAGTCGAGTCAAAGAGGGGTCATAGGTATGATTCTCCACATAAGATATCCTGCATGAAAATTAATTAATACTTCATCCTAGATATCACACCACATGAATGAACAAGATGAAATTGATATATCAAACAAGTGATTCCACAAGCACTAAGCGTTCAAAGCTTGCTCAACTTCACAATTCAGCCAAATCAATCACAAACACAAGAGAGGTGATGCACATGTAAAAAGTCAAGAATTGATACCACTAGCAATAAACAATGATAAGTCACTTGCATTTGTCAAAGGTCATCATTTTAATTCAAAACAGTAGAGATTGGGTCAAAACACAATTTTTAGACAAGAAATTCCAAATTTGGGCAAAATTGGCCAAAACAGTGCCAAGTTGCTTTCAATCACATCTAAGCCTATATTATTGAACGTAAAATAGAAAACAAGAAAATCCTAGCTAAAACATGCAGAAATTACCAAAAATCTACATGATATGCAATGCATGGAAAAAAGAGATTTTTTTTTTAAAATTACGCAAAAAATGACAATAAGGTAAACTACATGGAATGCGGGTGTGCACAATAGTAAAATTCTAGACTAGATAGCAGGACAAGCAAAAGAAATGAAAAACAACAAACAAAAAGTAAAATAGCAGATGAGATGCAAAAATGAGTGAAAGAAGAATGAGGGCATACCGCCCTACCACCCCAAACTTTTGAATCGTGATGTCCTCAGCATGACACTAAAGTCTAGGGTGATAGGGTAGATGATCACTGTGGAGGTGGTGGAGGTGCTCCTCCCTGCCTGTAGTAGGCACCCCAGTAGTCTGACTGTGGAGGCGGATAGCTGTCCTGAAAAGCTGATAAAGAACTCCACCAGTCCTCACCCCACTGTGGGTTCCTCTGGGCCTGGGCATTGTGAAACTGATAAAGGTGGTTGACCTGGTAATGCATATGCTGGTGGTCCAACCACATGGCGTCCTGTGTCCTCTGAAAGCCCTCCTGTGCCTGTAGAATTTTGTCCTGCGTCGCCTGAATGCCCTCCAGCTGTGCATGGATGGTACTCATATCATATGCATTCACTGAAGGGTGATGTGGCTCTGACGCTCCCATTCTTTCTTCTCTGTGCCTCACCCGTCTTGCCGCTCTCTCCTCTGCCGTCCGCCTCTGCTCTTCCGCCTGTGAAGGCTCTCCTAGACTTCATGCAAACCTCACCTCAGGGATTTCCTCTCCTTTGGGGTTCTCCTCCTCGTACCTCCTCAACTTTTCCAGAAAATCTGGCGATGGTCCAAATTGTGCCATGAGGGGAGGAGTATGGTAAGGCAACTCCAATGTGACTTCTGGGTAGGGTGGGTTGATTTGGTACACGATCTTCTGATCCGCAATCGTAATCATGGATGAGTGAGCCAGGTAGTGCAAATCAACCAACTTGCCACCCTCGGCCTTTGTATATCCTGTCATGTCATGTCCTAAGGCAGTGGCAATAGAAGTTACAATCCCTCCCATTACAAATGGATTTGTGCTCTTAGACGGGATTGTCCTCATGTGATCAATCAATAACGCCCCCAGGTTCACATGTCTCTCCTTCACCATCCAACCAAGCACAAAAAGATCTTTGTTGGTACAGCTGCCTTGATTTTCATACCTGCCAAAGATGGTGTTTGCCAACACCTTCTGAACATAGCGGAGAAATGGGCTATGAATACCACTTGTCTTTGATTTCCCTGCTACAAATGTACTTTGGCCAGTGAAACACTTCCACATGGCTTGATACGTAGAACTAGAGTCATTTTCTGTCCTTCCTCCATCTAGGAGGGCAGCCATCTCTCCACTTGGGGCAAAAATCTGATTTAACATCTCTGAGGTTATCTTCCACCTCTTGTCCCCAATCGTTACCTTAATTGCATTCTCGCCATCATAGGTTGCTTTCTCTAGCGTGGCGAAGAACTGCTGCGTTAGCTCAATGTAGGTCTCCTGCTTCAATGTCAATATTTCATAAAGCCCCAATTTTTCCATCAATTCTTGAAAACAGACAAAGAACCCCATTGCCTCCAATGACGCTTGGCATGCGTATCTAGTAGCTAACACTCTGCGTGTCAGGCATCCAGGATGCTTGGGCTCCTTTGCCCTGCCTGTAGTAACCTCTGGCTATGAAAACGGGCGTTGTGGCGGGCTTGGTTGCGACTCAGCCTCAAGCATATCAGTATCATCTTCATCATGTAAAACGAGGCGTCGATGTGGTCGTCATTGTGGCTCAGGTTGCGGCTGTGCCGCGGAGGAGACTCACGGTCGTGCGGCCGAAACTGACGGCCGCGCAGCTGAGGCGGAAGGTCTCTCAGATGAGACGGAGTGTCGGGAGGCAGACGGCGGTGGCTGCGACGAAGATGGTGCCCCCCGCTGTGGCTGTACAAAGGCTTCTTCAGCAATAGACTCCACCGTGGCATCCAATTCCGCCTCCGTCAACTGGGGGTGGCTGTTTCTTGGCTTTGTTTGGTAGGGGATGACACCCCTAGTCTTCTCTACTGCCTTCCTTGCAAACTTCTTCATTCTTGCTCGAAAATGGAGGTAGAATTAGAAAAATTCGGATTTCTCCGAAGAACGGGGTTGTTGGGGCGGAATGGAGAGAAAGTGGTGCGTTTGTGGATGGAAATGGGTGGGATCTGAAGATTACGGTAGTGGAAATGGTAGGGGAGTGATTGGGAATGGTTTGGGGGTGATTTGGTGAGGATTTGATGGCTGGAGGAGGCGGGCAGAGTGCTGCACGGGCGCTAGGGTGCGGAGCACGGTCGTTCTGTTCTTCGGAGAAATGAGCAAGTGAAAAGAAGGTTTGCAAAAATTGACTTAAATCTGCTGGAATCGGGCTGCTGCACGGCCGTGCTGTGCGGCACGGCCGTGGTGGCTTCTTGTACCACGGCCGTGCTGCCTTGCACAACCGTTTTGCCCTGGTTCAAAACTTAGTTGATTTTCTGAATTTTCTAATCATTTCCTTGTTGAATGTGAGTGCACCACCACGGCCGTGTTGATGTACCACGACCGTTTTGGGCACTGTAACAGCAGTAGGAGACTCGAATCTTGCTTAAATCATCAAAAATAGGTCTCAAGTTGATATTCTGTTGATTCTTTGTCAAACTTTCATCTATTCGTCTTCATTTCACTCTGTTCTCACCTGCACATATCAAAACTATACAAAAACTATCAAAAACGAGTGTGTGTGTGTGTGCTTTCTTGGGAAAAAAAGTAAAAACAAAGAAAAAGTATCAAAAATGCAGTCTGGGTCAAAAATTCCCAAACCTAGGTGGGTTGCCTCCCACAAGCGCTGAGTTTCTTGCCTTCAGCTAGGCTTCTTGGTGATTCTTCAACATTCATCCGTTTGGCATTTTCATGTGTCCATTTTTGCAAAACATGCATCCTTCCTTTGCACTCAATCTGTTTTCCTCATCCCTTTGATCACAATAATCATCACTAACTTCTTCACCTTGATGTCCTTCTCTCAAATGCCCATTTAGACTTGTGAAGGGGCCATGTCCAATATCCCTATCTCGGACTCGCCGGGTTGGGGTCTTGTACATGTTAATGTTGATCTTCATGTCCATGAATGAGACTGTCATGGTGCCACTGCGCACATGAATGTCGGCATCAGCTGTAGATAAGAACGGCCTCCCCAAGATGATGGGAATCTTCCTATCCTCCGGCTCCATATCAAGTACAATGAAATCCGTCGGGAACACCGCGCCTTTTTCCTTGTCTATCATCACCAAGACATCATCCACTCTACCTCTAGGCACTTTTATGGATCTATCCGCCAACTGGAGAGTGCAATGTGTCGGCTTCAACTTGCCTAAGCCCAGCTCAACATAGACATGATATGGCGTCAAATTCACACTAGATCCCAAATCAAGCAAGGACCTGTCTATGCGATGTCCCCCTATGTAACTAGGTATGAGTGGGGATCATGGGTCCTTTCTCTTCACGGAAAGTGAGTGTTGTATGATGGAGCTTACTTGTTCATTCAGTCTCACCTTCTTTGGAATCCTCCCCGTTGACCTTCTTTTCACAGTGCATAGGTTCTTGAGGAACTTGGCATATGATGGGATTTGCTTGATAGCATCCAAAAGTGGAATGTTCAACTTTACTTGGCGAAACACCTCAAGAATGTCAACATTGTGCTTTTGCCTCCTTTTCAACTCCGGTGGCTCATCTAGTGCTTCTACAAACGGAGGATCACTAGTTTTTTCCGCACTTTCATGAACATGAGGCAGAACACTAGGGATGGTAGGACCTGCAAAAGGGGTATGTGGCGGATCACATGGAATCCCAAACTCAACATGCGGTATCACAACATCATCTTCGGCAATATCAATCACAGTATCACCACTTGGCTACCTTTGCTTTGCTTTATCAACCTTTCTTTGACTTGCGGGCTGCTCAAGAGTTTTCCCACTCCTTAGAACTGTCACAACACTACCTTGCTCATGGTGAAGAGGGGGAGCATGTTGTGGCTGTGGAGGAGGTGGAGGTGACACTTGGGGTTGAAATTGAGGTGGCCCCGGCAACGGCGCCAGAAAGCTTGGTGCGTTTCCGCTAGTGGTGCTAACACACTACTCGATTGAATAGATGTGCCCCACGAGGTCGGAACACACAGTGGATGGGGGTTTGCTTTCGAAATTTATAAACCTAAACTATCTACCTACTTCTACTAAAACAACTACACCTGTAAGCGCACGGGTACGTGTCGTAGTATAGGAAGGTGGCAAGTATAGGGTCGATCCACAGGGAAAAGAGGGGGCGCTAGAGCTAGGCTAGTTTGGCTAGGTTCCTACTGCGGAGACTAGGGTTAAGGGTTTAAAGGTGATTTTGATTGTTAACTAAGGATAAACAAGAAATTTAAAGGCAAGAATGAAATCTATGTTAACCCTAGACTGAATTAAGACTAAGAAAGAAAGGAAAGACTAAGCTAGGTATGAAAAGACAAATTATGCTAAAGCAAGCAAGAGAAAAGCAAAAGAGCAATTAAAGAACTAAACTAGCATAAACAAGGCAAGAGCAAGGCATGAAGCTAACTAAGCAAGAAAAGAACTAACTAAGCTAAGCAAGCACAGAACTAGGGTTTTAAGCAATAAAGAGATGTGTGGGCTGTTTAGGGGTATGAACTTATCACTTAAGTTGGGAGGTGACATATGATCATTATGATTCCATTTAGATTATCCAAACCAAACAATAAGTTAGAGTCTAATGAATTAACATAAGCTACTAACTGGCCATGGATATGCTAGGTTGTGCATAGGGGAACTAGTCCCTAACACCCCCTACTACCCTTACGAGGCTCAATTGGGTTAAGGATTAGGTTTAATCCAATTAGAGTTTAATCAAGTCTAGGTTTCTACATTAGACATTCCTAGGGCAATTAGGGGCCGAGGGTAGTAATGGGGGGTGAAATTAGGGTTTTGGGCCCCAATTCCCCCACATTCTAGCCTTGAGAAGGCTCCATGCTAATTGCACTAGAATTATCCAATCTAGCTACTTAGATCTCTCACTTAGGCTTAGGGAGATTGATTAAGATGTAGGAAGATGGGAGGCAGCCTAGGGATCCAAGAATTGGACCTAGGGGCAAATCCCAAAATTCACACATATAAGCAATTTGCCTAAATTCCTAAGTGATTTCACACACAAACCAACAAGCAATCCATGGAGAATGAGATACAAATAGAGCATAATCATTAAAAAATGGAATTACAAAGTTTACATGTCATTTTCCCCCAACATGGTATCAAAGTAACATAATATCCCCCAAACAGCACACCCACAGGGGCCTAGCTACTCATAGAAATGGAAAACACAAAAAGAAAGGAGATAGAGGAAGAAGTAGCCATGGAGCTCGAAGTAGTGGTTGTCAATCCTCCCTTCAGCAATAGCAGGTCGACCTCCTCCCACCTCCAAGGTGCAAGGGTGAAGAATGAAGGGGATTATGGGTAGGAACTAGTCTAAACTAGTGATTTGGTGGTGAAAATGGTGAAATGGGGTGGATTTGAGGTGGATATGGAGTGGAATGGAGTGGATGGCGATTTGGGGAGCTAGGAGGTGGTGGAAGGTAGCTGACCTCGTGCCCCAGCTGCCACCTAGGTATATATAGGAGTCTAGGGGGTCTAGGGTTAAGTTAGGGGCAAAATGGGGAAAGCAGTGAAAACTAGGTGGATTTTGTGAGTAGCACGGCCGTGGTGGGTCACCACGGTCGTGGTGGGTAGGGTAGACCACGGCCGTGGTGGATGGGCATGGTCGTGGGTTTATTAGAATGTGGAGATCACCGAGATAGGTTCATCGATGGCCACGGCTGTGGGGAGGTCACCACGGTCGTGGTGGGGACCTATGGCCACAGGCGTGTTGATCCCCACGGTCGTTTTGGCCATTTTCATCAATTTCTGGGAGTTTTACTGATTTTTTGTACTTGGGGCATGTCCACCACGGCCGTGGGGGCTCACCACGGTCGTGGTGGTGTCTCTCCCATGCATTTGAGCCTTGAACTTGATCATCCATGGAGGGTATTGCTTCAAAACTTTCTTTGACCACTTGGGGTAGGTTGGAAGTGGTTTTGGCCTCATTTTGAGCTCCTCCAAGCCTGAGGAAACCCTAGACTAGACCATCCTCTTTCCATGCCATCAAGTAGTGGACAAAGTACCTATAAAACATGCAAAAAGCCTCCATAAGTGCATTTGATATAAATAAGCATATTGGGGGAAATAACATGTAATCTAACAAGTATAGATGTGGCTGAAATGCAAAATGACACAAGATAAAGCCCTAAGATAGTGCTGAATCACCACCCCAAACTTGAAACATACTTGTCCTCAAGTATGCTCCAATTCAATCTCTCTACAAACTTTTCACATTCAGGACATGACAAATGCAATGTAAAAGGTGATTATTGCTGAATGGGCTCAAAGATGACTAAGTACATGCATTCCACCTCTCTCCTCTCCTACTTTCACAAACCAATCATGAAAAGAGCACAAAGCACATGAAATTCAAATATAGTGCTTAGAATACACAAGATATCCATATTTCTTTCATGTAGTTCCGGGTAGACCGTTTCATAATGGTGTTAATCCAAGATGACTAGGAGTGTTGTTTCACCTTCATACTTTTAATCTTATGCTTCAAATCATGCCAAATGACCCACGTGGTTGTGGAAAAAGGAAAAATGAGCTAGGTTTGATGTTTCCTAGCTCGATGGGTATGAAAGGGTTGTGGTAAGATTTTTGGAGTGTTTTACACACTCATCTTTTCTTTATTTGAATGCTCTTAAACAGGAGCATCCTTTTATTTTGTTTTTGCTTTTCTTTTTCTTTTCTTTTCTTTCGTGCCCTTGGTGTAGATAGGGCATATGGTGGATAGAGTGAAGCGGGGAGGTAGAGATGTGGCCACCCCAAACTTTTGGAGGTGGCCACGGCTGATATGTGCACTTTGGCATCCTTTAATGAGGCGGAGGGGTAAGATGATGGTGAGAGAAAAGTCGAGTCAAAGAGGGGTCATAGGTATGATTCTCCACATAAGATATCCTGCATGAAAATTAATTAATACTTCATCCTAGATATCACACCACATGAATGAACAAGATGAAATTGATATATCAAACAAGTGATTCCACAAGCACTAAGCGTTCAAAGCTTGCTCAACTTCACAATTCAGCCAAATCAATCACAAACACAAGAGAGGTGATGCACATGTAAAAAGTCAAGAATTGATACCACTCAGCAATAAACAATGATAAGTCACTTGCATTTGTCAAAGGTCAACATTTTAATTCAAAACAGTAGAGATTGGGTCAAAACACAATTTTTAGACAAGAAATTCCAAATTTGGGCAAAATTGGCCAAAACAGTGCCAAGTTGCTTTCAATCACATCTAAGCCTATATTATTGAACATAAAATAGAAAACAAGAAAATCCTAGCTAAAACATGCAGAAATTACCAAAAATCTACATGATATGCAATGCATGGAAAAAAGAGAATTTTTTTTTTGAAAATTATGCAAAAATGACAAGAAAGTAAACGACATGGCATGCAGGTATGCAAAGCAGTAAAGATGACTAAGGTAGATAGCAAAAGCAAGAAAACAAAAGTGGATGTGGCAGGTGAAATGCAAAGTGAAACTAGGGCATACCTGCCCTACCACCCCAAACTTTTGAATCATGTTGTCCTCAGCATGATCCTAGAGTTTAGGATGATAGGGTAGACGATCATGGCTCTCTCAAGGCTTTGGCAGTGTTCCTCCCTGTGGTGGAGGATATGCATAGCAACTGCCCCACTAATCTGCCTTGAGTGGCTGAAATTGGTTTGCTGCACGGCCGTGCTACGTAGCACGGCCGTGGTGGCTTCAGGTTGCACGGCCGTTCTGCCTGGCACGGCCGTGGTGCAGTCCTTTGGCAACTTTTCTCAATTTTGCTTTTGAATCCAGAGACTTGGTGTGTTTTTCATGCAAATGACCACGGTCGTATTGATGTGCCACGGCCGTGGTGGTCCCTGTAGCTGCTACTCTCAAAATGAGGAACATCAAACACTGAAAAACTTGACCCAAAGTGATTTTTCTTTGAATCCTTCTCTCAATTGTACTCAAATTTCCTTCATTTCACCCTGTTATCACCTGCACATCTTAAAACTAGAAAAAAACTATCAAATGCGAGTGTGTGTGTGTGTGTGCTTTCTTGGAAAAATGTAAAAACAAAGCAAAAGTATCAAAAATGTAGATTTGGTCAAAAATTCCCAAACCTAGGTGGGTTGCCTCCCACAAGCGCTAAGTTTCATGCCTTCAGTTGGGCTTGTTGTTCTTTCACCATCAACCATGGTCCAAAAACAAAATGTTTTCACCCCCATCATAAGCAATCCTCTCAAATGCTTTCCTTGATTGATCTTCCTCCCAAGGGTCATGCGAGCTTCGTAAGTCTTTTTCAGCAATTCTCTCTCCTTGGGGATCATCATCATAGATCTTAATCAGCCTTAAGACCCTCAGAAATCTCATTCCATAGGTTTTCTCTCTCTTGAGGAATGGGTCTTCATAGGCACCAAAGAGAGGGGTCTCAATCATATCCATTTGCTCATGGGAAGTAGGGGGAGCATGTGATAGTTGTGGTGGTGGCATCAGTGTTGATGGTCGTTGGACTTTAGGTGGAGGAGGGCATTGAGGTTGGAAGGTGAATTGGTGGGAGGGTTGTGGTGATGGAGGTGGTAGAATGAATTGAGGTTGGAAGGTGAACTGGTAGGAGGGTTGTGGCAATGGAGGTGGTGGTAGTGTGTAAGGCTTAGGATAGCCTTGGAGGTAGGGTAGCGGAGGAGGGAATTGAGGTTGGAAAGTGAAGTGGTGGGAAGGTTGCGGAAATGGAGGTGGTGGAGGTGTGTAAGGCTTAGGATAGCCTTGGAGGTAGGGTGGTGGAGGAAATGGATGGGTTTGTGCATTTTGGCCTTCCATCTTATCTTCTCCGAGTGGCTTGTCACATGCACAAGGCACAACCAAACAAAAGAAAGCAAGTTAGCAAACCAATATACACAAAGAATGCAAAGAAAAATGAATAAAGAAAAGCAATGATGAGGGCAGTAGGAAAAGTCAAAGCAAAACTAACTAGCTAGGCCGAGCGCCTCTAATCCCCGGCAACGACGCTAGAAAGCTTGGTGCGTCTCCGCTAGTGGTGCTAACACACTACTCGATTGAATAGATGCGCCCCACGAGGTCCGAATGCACGGTGGATGGGGGTTTGCTTTCAAAATTTATAAACCTAAACTAGCTACCTACTTCTACTAAAACAACTACACCCGCAAGCGCACGGGGTCGTGTCGTAGTATAAGAAGGTGGCAAGTATAGGGTCGATCCACAGGGAAAAGAGGGGGCGCTAGAGCTAGGCTAGTTTGGCTAGGTTCCTACTGCGGAGACTAGGGTTAAGGGTTTAAAGGTGATTTTGATTGTTAACTAAGGATAAACAAGCAATTTAAAGGCAAGAATGAAATCTATGTTAACCCTAGACTGAATTAAGACTAAGCAAGCAAGGAAAGACTAAGCTAGGTATGAAAAGAAAAACTATGCTAAAGCAAGCAAGAGAAAAGCAAAAGAGCAATTAAAGAACTAAACTAGCATAAATAAGGCAAGAGCAAGGCAAGAAGCTAACTAAGCAAGAAAAGAACTAACTAAGCTAAGCAAGCACAGAACTAGGGTTTTAAGCAATAAAGAGATGTGTGGGCTGTTTAGGGGTATGAACTTATCACTTAAGTTGGGGGGTGACATATGATCATTATGATTCCATTTAGATTATCCAAACCAAACAACAAGTTAGAGTCTAATGAATTAACCTAAGCTACTAACTGGCCATGGATATGCTAGGTTGTGCATAGGGGAACTAGTCCCTAACACCCCCTACTACCCTTACGAGGCTCAATTGGGTTAGGGATTAGGTTTAATCCAATTAGAGTTTAATCAAGTCTAGGTTTCTACATTAGACATTCCTAGGGCAATTAGGGGTCGAGTGTAACGACCCCACCTCCCGGTAACCCCCAATTAAGGGAGACCTGAAGGTCAGAGCCGTTATTCAATAAACAGGATCAAAGGTTTGACAAATAATCAATAACAATTAAGAAACTTTACCAACTAAACTAAAAACTGGTATAAAATAAAACTTTGTTTACCTTTTTTAAAAGATGGGATTTCTAAACTTCTATCCATGAAAATGCTACTCTAACTAATCCTCCTGTGCATGTTAGTTCCCATTTAATTCCACATATGCCACTTTACTGTTTGTTCTTTTCATTTGTACCTAAAACACCGACAAACAAAATGTCGGTCAGTATATCGAAATATACTGGTATGTGGGGACAACCAAAAGTTTGCACATATGGATAACAATTTAAATATCACAATCAAATTATTTAACAAGCCAATTTACACTTTTCAGTATGACATTCTCCACCGCTTTTGCCCTAACCCTGGCATACCCACCTTAGGGTGCCCTTTGCCAATGACTTAAGGCCACCTTCTCCATCCCGAGCTTGGTGCCTGGGGGTCACCACTCATGGTGCCCACTAGTCATGCAATATCATAGGCCACCTTCTTGGTGCATGGGGTCACCACTCAAGGTGTCCATTGGTCTACCCATTTGGGCCTGACCTTTGGTATCATCCATCAGGGTGGCATGTAGGTGCGAGAATCCATACTTCTATTATTAATGTGATAATCATAGTGACTTTATAATTTGCAAATATGAACATCCAAACAGTTTAGTTGCAGTCAATGCGATTAACCATCCGGAAAACACGCGGGAAACTAATGCGGTTATTCATAAGCGTAACCACATACATGTTAAGCAGACTTGAAATAGAATAGTCCAATCAACAAGGCAAGCAAGCATTCAATAAGATCCTGAAACAAACATCCAATATCTTCTATCATGGATCATGGTATCCAAGTCTAATAGACCTATTCGAGCCCTAGGGTTACTATTTCATTTTTAGGGTTTCTATTGCAATTAGGGTTTCCTTTCATCTTTTACTATTTTAAACCCTAATTATTCACAAAAGATATTAAGGTTATCCCTTTACAACATTTAACCTTATTTTCGAATTAAAGGCATCATTGTCCATCAATTAAACCCATTAAACTTATCTTACATTAAAACTATCACTTTTATCCTTTTAATCCATGACAAGATCATTATGCTTATTTATCATCAATGTGTAATTCATTATACTCTATTACTCATATGAACGTTATTAATCACCAATTCTACCTTGATTCATGAGAAAACCCTAATTACTTCATTTAGGGTATTTATCCACAAACTAGGAACTTTAATGCTCGAAATAGTCTTAGATTTAGAATATTCCATCTTTAATCATGAAATTAATCAATTAAAGCCATTAATAGTCAAATTAGTCAATATTAGGGTTTCAAGGCCCATTAAAGCATATTCATGCATATGAAACTCTAAATTAACTAATTATATGCAAAGTTCATCCTTTTTCTTAATAATATTCCTTTTTATCATTAACAGGCTAATATCAACTTTAATCATCAATTGAACCCTACTAATCACATTAACCTTATCCAAATAGGGTTTCTTAATCATCATTACACTAAAATTAATAACTTACACTACTTTTCAAATTTCAACAGGAATTAGGCTCCAATTATATTTTATTTAGATTCCTCTCGATTTGTTGAGCAAGATTCATATATTATTCGCATTTATCCGAGCTACGATTTACGAGATATGAATTTAATAAGAATCACTTACTCAGGACCAATCGGAGAGTGCCACATCATCTCCTCATGCAACGTAGGCGCGGCTCTTTTTGGGAAACATTTCGAAATTACATCATTACCCCCTCATAAGTTGGCTATGCTTTCAGCCCGCAGAGGGCATAACCGTCCAACTACTGTTCGGTCGTCTTCTTCCTTGCGGCGCACGATCTGGCCGCCGATAACCCTCCTTTCGTGGCCTGCCCTTCCTTCTCAGAGAACCAAGGACCCCCGCCACCCGTTCCATTAGCTCCACCACGCCCTGACGTACCTAGGGCTCCTCCAAAACGTTGCTAAGATGGCTATTCCTTCGCAAGGGAAGCACGTGACTGCTGCCGTGGTTGCAGCAGGTCGGCAGACTTTGGGTCGGAGTTGCGTGAAGATGTCAGCGTAGTTATGGTGGCAGGTCCTTCGTGGTTGACCGTGGGTGCCTCCTGCATCAATCACGACCACAAACACCCCCCGGTCACTCCAAGAGCAGGGCCTTATGCTCAAGGTTAGGGTTTCAGCGAAGAAGGTGAAGAAAGAATAGGAGAGAGGGGTGCATGGGGTCCTTCTTCAACTCGCCCCTGTGCTCTAGCCCTTTATAAAGGGTTGGGCAACGAAGCCCTAAGGTATCCTATTCACAACTCATAGAGTTATTTCCAAAAAGAAACATATTCCTTTAAGGATATGTAAACCTTCTCTTTCTTCTTAAACCTCTTGATATTCTCTAATATTTGATTATTTAGGAATTTCGAAAACACTTTCCTTTATTCTTTTTATTCTTGGCCTTTAGCCCATTAGCCACTAACTTAAGTTTTCCTTAAGTAGAAATACCACTTTATTAACAAAACCACAACATTCATTAATTTTATATTCACATTATCTTCTTTTTTTTGACTTTATTGGTATTTCCTCTTTCCTCTCTCTTTATTGGGGCTCCTTGGACCCCAAGAAACTCAAATAATTTCGAAATTCCTTTTTAAGGAATACTCATTATCCTTAAATGCATCATTTTGCATTATTTCTCATTATCTTGCTTATTTCTTATTAAGATAGCTCTTTTTGGGGTTTTCTTCTTAGTTCTCTTTTATTTTCCTCATTGGCATTCCTTTTATTATTAGCAACCTCATGAATACGAAATTTCCTCAAGGAATCTCATTTATTCCTCTTTTCACATATTTTTCACATTTCATCAATGTTTTCAATTTCTTTATTAACAAGGAAATACTTAATTGATATTTTCTTTTCTTATTGCCTTTTCTTTGCAACATTAGACTCCTTGGAACCCAAGGAACCCAAGAGGCACGAAATCCTCTTTGGATTTGCCTTCTAGAGGTTTCCACACCTTTCTTATCTCAAATTCTCATTTATTTATTAATAAATCGAATATCCTTGTTATTGGGCCCAATAGCCAATAAAGCCCACAAATCAAACAACAAGGCTATTGTAAATGAAATCCATGCATTCATCCATTATTTGTTCATTTATCTTTATTATGAGAAATTAAATTTCTCAACAAATGAACCCAAAAATTGGGGTTGTAACAGGTCGAGGGTAGTAATGGGGGGGGTGAAATTAGGGTTTTGGGCCCCAATTCCCCCACATTCTAGCCTTGAGAAGGCTCCATGCTAATTGCACTAGAATTATCCAATCTAGCTACTTAGATCTCTCACTTAGGCTTAGGGAGATTGATTAAGATGTAGGAAGATGGGAGGCATCCTAGGGATCCAAGAATTGGACCTAGGGGCAAATCCCAAAATTCACACATATAAGCAATTTGCCTAAATTCCTAAGTGATTTCACACACAAACCAACAAGCAATCCATGGAGAATGAGATACAAATAGAGCATAATCATTAACAAATGGAATTACAAAGTTTACATGTCATTTTCCCCCAACATGGTATCAAAGTAACATAATATCCCCCAAACAGCCCACCCACAGGGGCCTAGCTACTCATAGAAATGGAAAACACAAAAAGAAAGGAGATAGAGGAAGAAGTAGCCATGGAGCTCGAAGTAGTGGTTGTCAATCCTCTCTTCAGCAGAAACAAGTTGACCTCCTCCCACCTCCAAGGTGCAAGGGTGAAGAATGAAGGGGATTATGGGTAGGAACTAGTCTAAACTAGTGATTTGGTGGTGAAAATGGTGAAATGGGGTGCATTTGAGGTGGATATGGAGTGGAATGGAGTGGATGGCGATTTGGGGAGCTAGGAGGTGGTGGAAGGTAGCTGACCTCGTGTCCCAGCCGCCACCTAGGTATATATAGGAGTCTAGGGGGTCTAGGGTTAAGTTAGGGGCAAAATGGGGAAAGCAGTGAAAACTAGGTGGATTTTGTGAGTAGCACGGCCGTGGTGGGTAGGGTAGACCACGGCCATGGTGGATGGGCACGGTCGTGGGTTTATTAGAATGTGGAGATCATAGGGATAGGTTCATGGATGGCCACGGCCGTGGGGAGGTCACCACAGTCGTGGTGGGGACCTATGGCCATGGTCGTGTTGATCCCCACGGTCGTTTTGGCCATTTTCATCAATTTCTGGGAGTTTTACTGATTTTTTGTACTTGGGGCATGTCCACCACGGCCGTGGGGGCTCACCACGGTCGTGGTGGTGTCTCTCCCATGCATTTGAGCCTTGAACTTGATCATCCATGGAGGGTATTGCTTCAAAACTTTCTTTGACCACTTGGGGTAGGTTGGAAGTGGTTTTGGCCTCATTTTGAGCTCCTCCAAGCCTGAGGAAACCCTAGACTGGACCATCCTCTTTCCATGCCATCAACTAGTGGACAAAGTACCTATAAAACATGCAAAAAGCCTCCATAAGTGCATTTGATATAAATAAGCATATTGGGAGAAATAACATGTAATCTAACAAGTATAGATGTGGCTGAAATGCAAAATGACACAAGATAAAGCCCTAAGATAGGGCTGAATCAGATATCATTATCATACTGCCATGGTCTACCAAGTAGGATATGGCAGACATCCATGTCTAGGACGTCACATAGAACTTCCTCCTTGTAGTGCTTCCCGGTTGAGATAGGAACTCTGCAGGATAATGTAACTCGAAGTTGAGAACCACTACTTACCCATCCCAGAGTATAGGGTTTCTCATGGGGGACCGTCGGGAGTTGCATGTAGTCGACTAGTTTCTCCGAAACTAGATTTTCAGTGCTTCCATTATCAACGATCACATTGCAGATTTTGTTTTTGACAGAACAATGAGTTTTGAATAGATTTTTGCGCTGCCCTTCCTCCTTGGATGCAAATAAGGTCCGCTGCAACACAAAATTTAGTTGTTCCTCAGATTCTTGTTCTACAAACTCGACATCTGCATACTCGTCATGGTCGTCATCATCTTCTTTGTCGATCAGGATAGCAGCAACTCTCCTTGTTGGACAGACATTAGATCTATGTCCCTTTCCGCCACATCGATAACATGTGTCACCTCAGGGTTTGGCATATGGATTTTCTGGTTTATGGGCAGGTGCTTTACCCTTCTATGCTCTGCTAGAACTGCAGCCCTCCTTGGATCCAAGAATTAGATCTCGGGTCGTACTCTTCTCCTTACTGCTATTGGAATCGAAGTTGAATTGGGGAGCAGTTTTCCTAAAAGATGAGAAACCACGTGGACTTTTCTCCATCAATTCAGCCTTCAATGCAAGACTGGATGCTTTAGTCATAGTCCATACAGTTTGTAACCCCATCTTCTCTTGTATAGAGCTTTTTAGTCCGCTAATGTATCGAGCCACCTTTTGATTCTCCGATTCTCCCAGTTCGTTACGTTCTGAATAACGGAGGAATTCAGTTGTGTACTCCATCACCGTTTGTCTGTCTTGAACGCACTTGATGTACATCTTATAGAGGATTTGTTCATAATATTTAGGTAGAAATCGTTCAAGCATGAGTTGCTTCATCCTCCTCCAGGTACGAACTGGTCCTTTCCGTTGTCGCTGCCTTTGAAGGATAAGTTGGTCCCACCATACGGCGGTCGTGCTCTTCAACTGGATCGCCACCATCTTAACTTGCTTATGTTCAGGAACCTCCATGACGTCAAAGAAACGATCAACGTCGATTTGCCAATCTAGAAATTCCTCTACTCCCATAGTCTCGTAGAACAAGGGAATATCAGCATTTACATGATAGTCTTGATTGCTTCGTTGGTTGCCTTGGCCTGCCGGTTCTTCCTCCTCGACTTCTTCTTCTTCAAAACTCAAGTTTCCAGCATTGTTGCCACCTCACGGGAACCGGTATGGTTCCGCTCTCCTGTCTTGTCGTCCATGACCATGGTTATTGTTGTTGTTGGCGTTGTTGTCATTGTTGTTGTTGTTGTTGTTCTTGACTGTTGCCGTAAATGCCGCCATCTGCTCAGTCAGATTAGTGAGAGCCGTGGTAAAAGCCACGGTCATACTCTCAATATCCACTTTGGTTGCTGGCTTTTCTGCCATGGCCGAGATGAAAAAGAACAGGAGAAGGCCTACTCTGATACTACCTGACACAGTGCGGAAGAACAGGATTAAAGCAAGCGCTAAAATCCTAAAAGATAACCAAGTTTGCAAGCGCAGAACTTGGGGAAGACAACCCAGAATCCACCAGAGAGAGAGCAAGTCTCGAATTTTATTAAACGATAAGAGATGCCTTGAAGGCTACAACTGAGGGTGTATTTATACAAGTAGGGAAAATCCTGATCCTAATCCTAATGCAATTACTTTCCTCATAGAATTAAAACAAAAAGAAAAAAAAGAAATTGTTAAAATATAAAACTACTATTTCTGAGGTTGAAATGGACTCGAATCCCGTTTTGAGGCATACCTCACAGGAAAGCTGCGATTTGCCTTTATTGGCCCGTTTCCCTTTCCGAAAAGGTATTATAGAGTTTTTTCTGACATCGGACGTTGGTTTTGGAAAATCTTGACAAACTGGGATTTGTCTTTAATACTTGCTATTTTATCTTCAATGTTGGCCGCAAGTCTTCCTACATCACAAAGGAACATATAAAATCCATATTGTTTAAGGAGGTCATGTTCATGCCACAAGAATAATGGCTCAAACTGCCTATGAGATTTAGATCCTTAGAACATTGAGATACATTTACATCCATAAGAATACCATTTAGTAAGCAAATTTTCTTTCACTTACCTATAGATTTTAGTTGGTTATTACACTAATGAGTTTCAATCTTAAGAAAGATCTTTTACTCAACTAACCAATTCCTGCAAGTATACGGAAGTAGTTATAGTCGAGATCGAACACAAGGAGCTTTAGCAATTAATTAAATACAATAGTGCTAAGGTTCAACAATCCAAACTATTTTAAAGATGTGATTTGGTCGATTAAGTTAAAAATTTCAGAATTAATCAAAATAGTAAATGGATTACTAAAAGAGGTTAAATCTCATATATAAAAGTATCTTGGACTTAGAATTTCACCAACATATCATAACATAAAATAGGAGCATGAAAGTTAAATATACTAAACACTTATTTTAAAGGAGAGTTGTATGTTGCGCTTCACCTCTCAGTGCAAGTACAACGATCCTAACTCAAAACAACATTCTCATGTATGAATTTCATTTTGGATCAAAAACCTACTCCTCAACTCCATAATTTCCACTCTCATGGTAAAGAAGGAGTTGCTAAGAGAGTACCTCCTTACTCTAGTACCTATCTTCTCAGATCAAGCAAGAAAGCATAAAACATGCACATAAAGTGGCCAGCCATACATGCAAGAAGAAAGAAACTGGTACTCACAAAGTGGAAAAATAAGCAACTTAGCATTTAGTACAAAATTATCATGTTCCATACATGCTATGACATGGGAGCTACTCTCCCATATCCAAGAAAAAGAGTCTACTCATCTATAATGATGTACAGTAGAAAATATGTAGAAATTTCAGAGTTCAACATGGTTTAGAGAAGGAAAAGCTGAGAGAACCAAAGGTGTAACCCAAGAAGAGTAGAATTCTGACTTGGGGACAAAATTCCACTCCTACAACTACTCTAAATTGGACAAACTTTCCTCTCGATAAGCCTTGTGGAGTGAAGAAGTTCTATTGCACCCCTGGAGAAGAAAATGGAGAAGAAGAGAAGAAGAATGGGGGTTCTTTGGCAAGAAACCACCTTCTTTTACCCCAAAACCGCCCTCCTTTTCTCTAGCCTTGCTCTTGAACGAAAGGCTTTTGAATTATGACCAAAGATAACCACTCCATAGGGTGGTCTTTTCTTTAAAAATGAGAGAAGTCATATTTCAAATTTGTTGAAACTGACAGAGACACAACGTGTCTTCCTTGGGACATGTTGTGTCTTGGTGTCTGACAGTTGTTCTAAGTGTAAAGAACACGATGTGTCTGAATTAAAACATGCCATGTACATTACTAGATATATAAGAATCAATTTTGAATTCCCAGGTACACGCCATGTCTATGGTAGACACAATGTGTACTTTTCCTCTGCGTATGAAGTATATGGCCAACTGGAAATGCACACGCCGTGTCTTAATTCAGACATGTTGTGTGCTTTGCAATTTTAGTAGAAATAGAATTCTGAACGTCTACAAGGCATGGAGAAGTCCCAATGATGATGAATTTGAGTTGGGCTATCTCCAATTTGATCCTTTTGAAGCATATCTACAATACACATCATGTGATAAGAAAAATAACAAAAAGGTGGTAAGAATAATATGAATAGAGGCTAAATAAGAACAAAATGAACTGAATTTGTGTGTGAAATCATGTGAAAAATTGATGTGGAAAGCACACAACAAATCCCCCTAAGCTTGAACCATTACTTATCCTCAAGAAAAAGAGCACGACCACACAAATGAAGGAATATTTAAGCTCATGCATGGATTAAATGAAATGAAGATATGCAATAAACTCAACCAACAATGTACATTAGGTTTATATTCATAGCCATCATCTCAATTTAAACATCCAAAATAGAGAACTTTTAGTTCAGCAATGGTGGTCACATATTAAGCGAAATAATAAACTAAACAACACTAAATAAGATTTGGATAATCAGGCAAACAACTAGTGGATGTACAACACAAAATTTTCAGCTATTATGGATGTAAATGATGAAATCTTAGATAACTTTAACAATCTCAATTGAGCTCTCTTCTCAAAAAGATATGACAATTGATTTTTGGGATTTCGGCACTCGACTTCTAATTTAGGTTGACGCGCACGTGGAGTGTCGGTTGGGGTGTTATTTTTACCCTCTTTTGATTTCATACCACCTAACCATCGTTGTCGGATCAGACTCACACTAGGCTAGCATGGTATGTGGGTTGTAAGCCATATTTTATTGGATAAAGGGAGAAAAGGATAAAAGGAATTTTTGCACAACACAAGAGAGTCAACTAGAAGGTTAAGTTAACAAGATTCCATTCATCATTTTGCAATTTTTTCACTGAAAAATCGATTGTATATGCACTAAGGGTTTGGCAAGAATATCCCGTATTCTAAATAGTATTGTAGAGTTGGTTTATTCACTAAAATTTTAGACCATTACATGTATTTAGCAATCAAAGATGTGAAAATTGAGAGTTCACACTACAATTACAAACCAAGATCATGTACATAGGAAATTTTATTTTTTCATTTGATTCATGCATGCTCTTTACTAATTCTTTCATATGGCCAAAAGAAGTACAAGGGACGAGATGGTTCAAGCATACAAGGTACAAGAGTTCATTCGATCACAATAGCCTCATTTCATATTAAACTTGCCATGAAGGGAAATACAAAACATGAAACATGATGAAATAAATGACTGACATGACTAACAGAAGCAAATGACGAAAGCAAATGAAAATAAAAACTACATTATGGGCTTGTTGCACCCCTAAGCTTGAAATATGCAGTGTCATCACTTCATCAATCAAACTCATGGAGGTAACAACCAGATACGTGTCATGGGTGAAATAAAAAAAGAGGGGCCAACGCCCCCATGGTCTGGCAGAAAGATCTGGCTGACAAAATCATCATCAGGAACGTCTATTGGCGTGGGCTGCGGGACATACTCAGGCTGGTGAGGTGGCGGAAGTTGATACAGCTGTGGGATGGAGTAGTGGCCCTGTGAAATGTGCCACGAATCCATGTGGTGGACCATGTCGTGCATCGCAGTATACTGCGTACCCAGCTGATCTAGGTGGTCGTCAATGTGATCAAACCATTGTTGCACATAGTTGTATAGATGCCTGACATCACGCATCACCCAGGAGTACTTTGTCTGTGTGCTGGTGGAGGGAGGTGGTGGAGCAGAAGGGGGTGTCGCAGTATCATTAGCAGCTCTAGTTGCATCAACCTCTTCATCGGTGTTCAACATGACTTTCTAGTTATCCTTGTTCTCCAAAGTGATATGCTCAGGATCTGGAATGTCAATGTACTGATCATCATCGAAGAATTGCCAAAACTTGGTGTCACTATTGGCAACTTTTGAGATCAACCCTACATAAATAAGGTATTGAATGTCTACTAGGTTTCTACCTGGTGCAACCTCAAGCCCTGTCAAATCAACATCAAGCTTCTGTGCTATCAGACTAATCAAACCACCACACATGATGTCGCCAGCGTCCCTCTTCTTCACTTTCTTAATGTCTAGGAAATGTGTAAGAATATAATAAATGACATTAATCAGATGCTCATACATCATTCCCCATAAAAAGAAAAGATCTTTCTTTCCAACAACCCCATGGGTTTCTTTCTTGGCAAACACTCTGATACTAAGAAGGCGGTGTATGTATCGGAAAATAGGGTTATGGATAGAAGGCGCTCCAACTTGCTTAGCTTCGTGGTGTTTCTCATCACGATATTTCAAACCAAAACTCGTCGTTATGAAAAATAGGCAGGTAATTGATCGCCCTGTCATAATGGCACTCCAACAAATCACAAAAATGCCTAAAGGTGAGCTTAAAACCATGGCCCAAAAGCCTGAAATGAATAATACCATAGGGTTCCAACTTCCTTTGTGGGTATTGCTCCATGGTAAGTGTCGTCAACAATTCATAGACTAGGCGGGGGTAAGTATTTTATATCGTATAGTAGATGTAGCTTAGCCCTAGGTCTTGCAGGCATATGAGAACTACATCCTTGAAGCCCAGAGTCATCAGTGTCTGCTCGCAAGCGAACCAAGTCAGAAGTACCCTCCTTGCAATAAGGAAATTGTACGTCAGATCTTCCTCAGGAGTGACCCAAAACTGAGTCATAGAGATGTACATCGGTGCTTGGGAGGAACTGGCACCATGCTTGCAGTTGGAGGTTTGCTTGAAAGGTGTCATTTTGCCGCTGACTAATTGAGACACATCGTGTGTTGATATGGACACGGTGTGTGCGGAGGTAGAATTTTGACTGAAGCAGCGATGCACACGGCGTGTGCAGAAGCAAACACGGTGTGTGTCTGGAGAATTTCTGCAATCTATAGATGGGGACAATGGCTATTGGGGAAGATGAAGAAGGATATCGACGGTGGTGCATGGTGTCGGACCTTGCGTGGTGGAGTAGATTCATGGGCCTTCTTCTCGGTGTCGAGGATGGTGCTTTTGCTCACGTTTCAGCGCACAGCAGTGGCGTGAGCACAGAGAAGTGCTAGCGGTAGAGTAGTTGTGTGAGCTTGAAGAAGACAATGGCGGCTGCAAGGTTTCCGGCGAGAGCACAACCTTGGTGCTAGGGTACACGACCGCGGTTGAAGAAGACCCGCTTGAGCTTGAAGAAGACACGTCATGAGCAAGGGAGGATGACGGCTTCTTGAGATTGAGGAAGACACGCCCAACGAACACGACAGTAGTTGCAAGGTGTCTAGGGCACACGACGACAAGGGAACAAGGGAGCAATGGGCTCGGGTGCACGATGGCTGCTGTATTCTCACACGGCTTGAATGGAGGCGTGAGTGAGAGGGGTGACCGTGTGCTAGGTTAAAAGACCGCATATTTGACAAAAGATACAGCGTGTTCAAATACAGACACGTCGTGTCTCTCGCCAGAACTCCCTTTTTGTGTTGTAAAACACGTTGTGTTTCAACAAGTACATGACATGTGCCAATCCAGAAATTCTAGATGCCTCCATTTCACTGATAATTACATTGCGTGTTCAAATCAAGACATGTCATGTTTATTTTCCAGATTTCTTATTCTTTCCTTTTCTGATGTGGTACACATCGTGTCTAAATGAGGACACGGCGTGTACTTTTCTAGGTCGAGAAATATTTTGTATCTGCTGGATTTTGACACGGCGTGTCAAATAAAGACATGTCGTGTACCTGGAGATGTGGCTCGGCTACTGTATTTCTGGGAGTAGTGAAATGTCGTGTCAAATAAAGGCATGACGTCTCTTTAGTAGTTTCTACAGAAAACAACTTCTCATCAACATAGAACTAATAACAAATATGGAAATAGAATTGTCTAAATTATTACATTCATCCATGACAAGCTATATATGAAACTAAAGAGTGTTCTTGACTCAAATAAATTGAAAAGAAATCTATTCTAATGTGGGTTCAACTCCCACGAGGTCCTCCATTTAGGGTCTGGAGTGAGACTCTTCAATCTATCTATTATGCATCTTGGAGGGAGCAAGAGCATCCCTTGTGAACTTCATCTCCAGAGGTATATAGCTTGCAACATTTCCCATTTACTTTGATAGCTCCATACTTACCTTGTAACTCAACAACTCCATATGGAAAGCTCTTCAATACAAGGAAAGGACCAGACCACTTGGACTTTAGTTTTCCAGGGAATAACTTGAGTCTTGAGTTAAACAACAACACTTTATTTCCTTCTTTGAAGTCTTTCCTCTGGATTCTTTTGTCATGCCAAACATTTTCTCTTTCTTTGTAGAGCATTGCATTTTCATATGCATCTAGACGGAGTTCTTCCAGTTCTTGTAGCTGCAATAGAAACTTTTCACCATCCTTCTTCATGTCAAAATTTAAGAACTTGATAGCCCATAGAGCATGGTGTTCTAGCTCCAACAGAAGATGACAAGATTTACCATATATCATCTTAAATGGAGTTGTGCCTATGATGGTTGTATAAGCTGTCCGGTATGCCCATAAGGCATCGTCTATCTTCAGTTCCCAATCCTTCCTTGAGCTAAACACTGTCTTTTCTAGAATGCTTTTTAGCTGTCGGTTGGAGACTTCTACTTATCCAGAAGTTTGAGGATGGTAGGGCGTAGAGACTTTATGACTGACTCCATACTTAGATAGAAGGTTATTGAACTATTTCTCAACAAAATGCATGCCTCCATAAGAAATTACAACTCTGGGAACTCCAAACCGAGGGAAAATGATTTTCTGAAATAGCTTGACTACAGATTTTGCATCTGGTGCTTGGGTTGGGATGGCCTCAATCCACTTAGAGACATACTCACAAGAAACTAGGATATATTTATAGCCACAAGAATATGGGAATGGTCCCATGTAATCTCCCCATACATAAAATACATCAATCTCCAAGATAAAGTTAAGAGGCACGCCATCACGTCTAGTTATTCCTCCTATCCTTTGGCATTTATCACAAGATTTGACAAACAAATTTACATTTTTAAACAATGTTTCCCAATAGAAACTGACCTAGAAAATCTTTGTTGTAGTCTTCTCTCCTCCAAAGTGAACTCTGTAAGGAGAGGCATGTCATTCAGAAATAATAGTGGCAATCTCTTCTTCAGCAACGCACCTCTGAATGAGTCCATCACTCCCATGTTCGAACAACAAGGGGTCATCCCAATAGTAGAACTTTACATCATGGAAGAACTTCTTCTTTTGTTGGTATGTCAAATTTGGCAAAAACTGTCCTGTAGCAAGAAAATTCACAATATCTACAAACCATGGTGCTTGTGTGGACGATAATGCATAAAGCTTCTCAATAGGAAAATGGTCCTCAATAGGCAATAAGTCTCCAACATCTGTAGTCAACCTAGAAAGATGATCAACAATATTATTCTCTGTCCCTTTCTTATCCCAAATTGCAAGATCAAACTCTGATAGAAGCAGTATCCAGCGGATGAGACAAGGTTTTGCATCCTTCTTTTGAAGCAAATACTTAATGGAAACATGATCTGTATACACGATTACCTTAAATCCTAACAAGTATTGTCAGAATTTGTCGAAGTCATACACTATAGCAAGCATCTCCTTCTCGGTGGTTGTATAATTGATTTGTTCTTCATCTAGGGTCTTGCTTGCATAGTATATGGTGTGAAGCTTCTTATCTTTTTGTTGTCCCAGAACCGACCCTACTGCATAGTCACTCACATCACACATCAATTCAAAAGGATCATTCCAGTCTGGTGATTGAATGATTGGGGCTGAAATAAGAGCTTCCTTGAGCTTGGTGAAGGTTGTACGACAGTCGTCATTGAATATGAATTCAGCATCCTTTGCAAGTAACGAACATAATAGCTTTGCAATCTTTGAGAAGTCTTTAATGAATCTTCTATAGAACCCTGCATGACTAAGGAAACTACGGATGTCCTTTACAGAAGAAGGAGTAGACATCTTCTTAATAGCTTCCACTTTAGCCCTATCAACCTCAATACCCTTGTTAGATACAACATGACCTAATACTACATTGGATTGTACCATGAAATGGCACTTCTCCCAGTTTAGTACTAGGTTAACTTCTTTGAAGCGAGTTAAGACTAATGACAAGTTGCATAAACATTGATCAAATGAATCTCCACAAATGCTAAAATCATCCATGAAAATTTCCATTATGTTTTCAATAAAATTGAAGAAAATAGGCATCATGCATAGCTGAAACATCGTAGGAGCATTGCAAAGACCAAAGGGCATGCGACAATAAGAATAAGTTCCATAGGTGCATGTAAAAGTGATTTTCTATTGGTCGAAAGGGTAGATAGGAATCTAAAAAAACCCAGAATACATGTCCAAGTAACAAAAATAAGAATGTTTTGTAAGATATTCAAGCATCAAGTCGATGAACGACAACGAAAAATGATCCGTGTGAGTCACTTTGTTCAAACACCGGTAATCAATACACATATGCCAACCCATGACTATACATGTTTGTATCAACTCATCATTATCTCCTTTGATGATAGTTGCACCCCCCCCCTTCTTAGGTACCACATGGATGGCACTAACCCAAGGGCTGTCACTTATAGGGTAAATGATATCGGCATCAACCAACTTAAAGATTTCCTTTTTACCCACCTCGAGCATGTTTTGATTTAAACATCTAGGTGGTTCAATGGTGGGTTTAGCGTCATCCTCCATGTTTATTCTATGCCTGCAAATGGAGGGATGAATGCCTTTCAAATCATCAATTGAGTAACCAATGATGTCTTTATACAAACGCAATTCAGTGAGTAATTTATTTTCTTGTTCATTAGTTAACTCATCATTGATTATGACAGGAGAAGTAGAGTCGGAGTCAAGGAATGTATACCTTAGCCCTGGTGGAAGGACTTTGAGTTCTACCTTTCTCCCGACTACATTTTCCTTGGATTTGTCATCAACAAGTGGAGTGTCTTCTTCAGTAGCATCTGATTGAGCAATAGAAAATACCCCAGAATTTTCAGATTCATTGTTTATACCCTCATCATCATCACAGTAGTTCAGAATCGATTTGGCAACATCATGATCTTCTTCTACAATGGAATCAATAGAGTCCATAAAACAGATTTCTTCTACACGTGAAGGTTCTTTCATGGAATCATATATATAAAACTCCATGGATTCTTTGCCAACTCAGAGTGTGAGTTTGCCTTCTTGGACATCAACAAGGCATCCAACAGTTCTCAAGAAAGGTCTCCCAAAAAGAATGGGATCGGAAGGAACTTCTACCATATCTAACACAATAAAATCACAAGGAATGTAGAGTTTACCAATTTTTACTAGCACATCTTCCACAATACCTTTGGCATATTTGACAGAATGATTGGCTAATTCAATGGCCATCTTTGTAGGTTTCAAATCTCCAAGATTTATCTCTTGCCACAAGGTATATGGGATGATACTAATACTAGCTCCACGGTCTACAAGACCTTTATCAAATGTGGTGTTGTTAATCTTGCATGGTAGAGTAAAGGCTTCCAAATCATCTAGCTTCTCAGGAAGTCTGTTTTGAGTGATATAACTGATTCTCTTAGAAAGCGTCACTATTTCAACTTGGTCTACCTTCCTCCTCTTGGTGAGGATGTCTTTTAGAAACTTAGCATATGATGAAATTTCTACTATAACTTCAACTAGCAGAAGGATGACATGGATTTTGTTTAGAATGTCCATAAATTTCCTAAACTTTGAATCCTTCTTCTTGTTTGCAAGTCTTTGCGGAAATGGTGCATTTATTTTAATAGAAAGTGGTACCTTAGTTGTACCTTTTCCTTTGTCACCCATAGGGGTGTCAAACTTCTCTTCATCAGTGATGTGAACACTCTTCTCCTTGGGTGGAGAAGGTCTTTGGATTTTAGCTCCACTCCTCAAGGTGATAGCATTCGCCTGTTGTCTTAGATTCACCTCCAGTTGGCTTGGAAGAGAACCAGATTGAGTGTTCTTTTGCTGCGTCAAAGCTTGTTGGGAAATTTGATTTTCCAACATCCTTGTATGAGTGGAAATGCCATCCACTTTTGTGGAGAGTTGGGAAATTGCATCCTTCAAGAGCTTGTCATTGCCCCTGAACTCTTCATTTTGTTGCATCTGCATGGAGATAAATTTCTCCATAGTGGCCTCCAAGGAAGAACTTTGGGGTTGTTGTTGCTATTCATAACCCCTATTGTTGTTGAAGCCTGGCAGATTCCCATTGTTTTGGCAGTTGAAGTGGTGTTGTTGCTGCAATTGTTGTTGTCCATGTTGAAAGTTCTGAGTATTTCTTGTGTTCTGGTAGGAGAAATTAGGATGATCTCTCCATTCCAGATTGTAGGTGTTGGAATAGGGATTGTATTGCTTGTTCCCCTGCATCCCAATGACATTGACTTGTTCTAGGCTCCCTTCATTCACATTAGGAGCAAATCATGTAGAAGAAGTATGTCTAGAATTCCTACAAGCTTCACATATCACTTCAGCTGATTGGATTTGCAATGTAGTCATTTTCTCAAACTTTTGTGTAAGAACATTGGGTTTAGCAGCAATTAGATCGACATCATCAACAGTATACTTCCTTTCTTGCTTCTCGGTTGAAGAACTAGTTGTAGAGGATGATTGTGCCTTCCTATCTGACCCCCATTGGCAGTGGTTGAGTGCTATGTCTTCAATGATATCATAAGCCTCCCTGTAAGACTTATTCATCAAAGCTCCATTTGTTGCAACATCCAGTGTCATGCTGGTATTGTAGAATAGTCCATTGTAAAATGTTTAGAGTAGCAACCAGTTGGTCAATCTATGGTGAGGGCAAAGGCGTTGTGGGTTCTTAAACCGCTCCCATGTATCATACAAAGGTTTCTCCATCGGATTGAGAAAAGTTTGTGAGCTGGTTCCTTAGTTGGGCTATTTTGCTCGGTGGAAAATACTTTGCAAGGAAAGCATTCAAAAGTTGATCCCATCTTTTGATGGACTTCTTAGGAAGATATAAAAGCCACACCTTGGCTCTATCTCTCAAGGTGAAAGGGAATATTAGTATCCTTACTCCATTGGCGGATACACCATTAATTTTAAAAGTGTTCATATACTCCAAGAATTCAGCCACATGAATATTCAAATCTTCATTAACGGTACCCGTGAAATGGTTCTGCTAGATCATCTGCATCATTGAGAGAGCAATAGAGAAATTGGTTGCTACCATTGTAGGAAGATCAATGGCTCCACAAATGTTTGTGGCAACTGGCATGACAAAGTCTTTCAAAGGATGGTCATCCTCCATGGTTGGATCTTCTTGTGCAGCTTCTTTGAAAGATGAACAAGAAGGTGATGGTGATGGTAGAACACCTCCTAGCATTGGTTGCTCTACTCTTCTTTCTCTTCTTAAGCTTGAAAGAGTGCACTCAATCTCAAGGTCTAGAAACACCGATGTTTGAAGACCTCTTTGCAAGCGACACATACAACCTGAGAGAAATCTAGAGATATTGAGAACACAACTAAAAGGTATATGGAAATTCAAAAATGAAAATGATGATCTAGTCTCTGTAACATCCCTGACCTGGGTTATGAATTAACCCTAGATGTTTTGCTTAATAAGGTTGAGTAGATTCTTAATCTTATCTTGGGATGAGTAATTAGAGCTCATGAGAAACTTATGTTTCAATTTTGGTCCTGTTTGAACAATGTTGAAGCAATGTTTGCTTATTTTGGACTAAAGTGAAAATTACCCAAGTTGAGGGGTTAAATTGCAAATGTTGCATGATAAGATATTCCTCTGATGTTGATACATCATAAGAATGAATATGATGTAGTGGCATGGTTTTTACAAGCTTGGGCATCAAGTTTAAGCTTGTAAAGCAATCCTTGTGCATTAAAACCTAGTTTTGGTATAATGTGCAATTTACCCAAAACCTAGGGTTCAATATGCAAATTACCACTTCAATAAGGTCCCTAATGTTTCTTGGAATCATATAGAGCAAATAAAATGAGAGGGACGACTCATTTTAATTAAGTTGGAGGAGAGAGAATCTTGATATTAAAATAATCAAGATTTAATCCTAAGCGAAACCCTAATTTAATTTAGGATAAAAAATGAATGTATTAATTAAAGGACCTTCAACAAAAATGTTATTGGTTGATTTTGAATTATTATGGACGTTCTTTTTCCAAGATAAGGAACGAAAATATCTTAAGGTGGTGAAACTCCACTCACCTTATTATAAAGGAAAGAAATATCCACTCACATATGGATATTAATATAATATGATTTAAGGTGCTTGATTTGCTTTTCTTTAAATCATGGATAATTGAGAGGGATAAAAGGCAAACAAGATATCCTCGTCCCTAAGGAAGATAAGGGGGAAGAGGCGGCCACATCTTTGGGATTAAATGAATTTTTATAAGGCATTTTCTCTCTCATCAATTTCCTTATAAAAGTGCCATTTCCAAACCCAAACCAAGGCCTTTTCGGATTTTCTTCTTCCCCTTGCTTGCAAAAACTGACCAAGGAGCTAGGTAGGAGCAGGAGGACGACTCCCAACTTGTTGGTAAGGTTATTGATTCATTTCTCCTTGATTCCATGGTGGAAATCGAAAATAAATTATGGATTCCTTCCTATTTCGATCTCCTCTTCAATCCTAACCAATTCTTTTCACTCAAAGCTTGAGGACGACCCTTGGAATCGTGAAGGGAGCTTCATTCACCATTTTCGCCATGATCTTGGAGCTTTAGAGCTCCATTGGAGGCGGGTTTTATAACTTGAACCCTTTTACATTGTTATTCAACCATTAATCTTGTAATTTCAATGATTCCTTCATTATCTTGATTAATTGCTGGTTGAAAATGGTTAATTCATGAAATCAGAAGTTGTTAGAACTTCAGGGACGAATCTTGATGATGATGACATCATCATAATCACACACCTCACCAAATATCTTGGGAAAACAGTTTGGAAGTTGGGACCAAACGGTTTCACCAATCCGTTTGGTGACCAAACGGTTTGCAAACCGTTTGGGAGCAAACGGTTTCAAAACAATTTTAGATGGTTGACCAAGGGTTTACCGTTTTGGATTCCTGTTCATAATCATTTTGGTTGATAACCCTCCAAATTTGAGGGATTAACTCCAAAGGAATAGTGAGTTGAAGGCAAATCAATTAGGTAAACCTAATTGGATTAAGTGCTTATTTTAAACCTGATTAACTTGACCTTTTTGGGAAAACGGTTTCAAAACCGTTTGAGTGTGTTGACCAAGGGTTTACCGTTTGGGATTATTGTTCCTAATGATGTTGGTTAATGACTCACCAAATTTTATGGGTTAACTCCTAAGGAATCGTGAGTTGAAGGCTAATCAATTAGGTAAACCTAATTGGATTAAGTGCTGATTTTCAACCTGATTAACTTGACCTTTTTCGGAAAACGGTTTCAAAACCGTTTTAATGCGTTGACCAAGGGTTTACCATTTGATATTACTGTTCCTAATTATGTTGGTTAATGACTCACCAAATTTGAGGGGTTAATTACCAAAGAATCATGAGTTGAAGGCTAATCAATTGGGCAAACCCTAATTGAAATCAGTGCTGAAATTTCAATGAGTTGATTTGAGATTTTGGGTTGATTAGCCCAAACGGTTTCAAGACCGTTTGGGGATCACCCAAACGGTTTCAAGACCATTTGGGGGTCACACCAAGACCGTTTGGAGGTCTAGGGTCAAGTATGGATATGTGGTTGAAGATCCAAAGATGTGGTATGAATCCTAATCGGCCAAGTGCTGATTTTGCAAGTGATTGAGATGATGTTTTGGGTTGATTGGCCCAAACGGTTTCAAACCGTTTGAGGATCACCCAAACGGTTTCAAAACCATTTGGGGATCACCCAAAACCGTTTGGAGGTCTGGGGTTAAGTATAGTTGACCAATTGAAGGTCCAAATGTACCAAATCATATTACAATTAAGTGCTGATTTGTTGAATCAACTCGATAGACCAATCCTTGATGGAATTTCACTAGAATCCATGGGTTGGATGAGCCAAACGGTCTCAAGACCGTTTGGAGCTCATCCAAACGGTCTCAAGACCGTTTGGAGGTCACCCAAGACCGTTTGGAGTTCTATGGGTGAGTATGGTTAAGCAATTGATGATCCAATGTTACTAAGTTAAAGTGTAATCAATTGCTGATTTGGTGATCAATCCAATGATCCAAACCTCAATTGGTTGACTTGGATTTTGACGATATGATGGAAAAACGGTCTCAAGACCGTTTGGAGGTCATCCAAATGACCTCAAGACCGTTTGGGGTCAGGTCATACCCAATTTGGATGATGGTTCTATGGTTTCAAAGTAACTAGTCTTACATTGATTAGTATTGAAGGATCATCGACTCCAAACCATAATTCAATTGAATCAAACCCTAATTGATGAACAATTGAGGGTCAATTGAGGGTCAAATCATTTGAAGGTTTACCTATTAAACTCAATTGAAGTATGAGCATAGGTCCCATTGATGATTGGTTCCATGAATTCAATAGTTGAAGGTCCAATGCAATCAATTGAAACACAATTAGTAATTTGATTGATGGTCAACTTCAAAGCTCTAATTGGTGATTATAAACCCTAATCCCATTGAAATCAGACCCTAATTGAAGTCCCAATTGAGGGGTGAGTTCATGATTCAATTGATGATTGAATTGATGATCCAATTGATTGAAGTTCCATTGATTGGAATTGAGTGTTGTTAAAGTCTTGATTGACTTTTTGGTTCATGCGGTTTTGAGAGGTTTGGACCAAATGGTCTCAAGACCGTTTGAGACCCATGCGGTTTCAAGTCCATGTGGTTTCAAAGCTTTTTGCTTAAACGGTTTCAAACTGTTTGTGGATTAATTTGGTTAATTCAATTGGATGCCTAATGCAATTGAAGGATCAATTGGTTAATCCAATTGAGTGCCTAATGTAATTGAAGGAACAATGGATTGATCCAATTGAGTACCCAATGAAACTAAAGACTCAATTGACTAATCCAAATGGATACCTAGTGCAATTGAAGGTTCCATTGATCAATCTATTTGGATATCTCATATTATTGAAGGTCTAATTGATCAAACCTTTTTGGAAAACTAATGTAATTAGGTGAGAAATACCCTTAATGGTACTAATCAATAATGAATAACAAATGCATGGATCCAATACATGATGTAAACCCTAATTTAGGTTGATTCCATCTATTACCCTAATAAGAGGTTGTCTACATATGAAATTACTATTCAGGATGAATAGTAAACCCTAGTTGAGGGTGTATCCAAGTGAAACCCTAGTTGAGGGTGTATCCAAGTGAAACCCTAGTTGAAGGTGTATACATGTGAAACTCTAGTTGAGGGTGTATCCATGTGAAACCCTAATTGAGGGTGATTTCATGAGAAACTCTAATTGGGAATGATTAGTAAACCCTAATTATGGGTAATGTGATATGAAACCCTAATGAAGGGTGATGCTATATGCAATCCCTATTCTAAAGAAGGGAGATGGTATGTGAAACCCTAATCCCTAATGAGAGAATAGAATTCATACTTGAATATGATTCATGAGGTGAACTCATGTAGCACGACCATGCAAGGTAGCACGGCCGTGGTAACTTCCATTTGCACGATTGTGCAAGGTAGCACGGTCATGGTGGATTCACTTTGCATGACCGTACAAGGTAGCACGGCCGTGGTGACTTTCTTTGCACGGCCGTTCCTAGTTGCACGGCTGTGGTGATCCATGATGGACTTGGAGATGATTGATAGTGACCTAATATGGTCATATACCTTGATGTGTTATAAGTCCAATATAATTGGATGAAGGATACATGAGATATGTGATGAACAACCCTAATCCTGATAAAGGAATAAGGGTGATACTCTTGAAATAATGATACATTTGTTTTGCATGGTATTGATAGATAATTAATGTACTGCTATCATATGTGCTAACCATGCATGTATCATGAGATGATGAGCATAGCCAGGTATGGGCTATGATGTGTTATTAGTTTGAATTTGTTTATTGGGCCTTGTGTGCCATAATATACCTTGTGCCTGGTAAGAGGTGGCAAGAGAGTTAATGGGCCTCAAGTGCCATGATGGATGCTTGTGTAGCAAGTATCATATTACCTTGATCAGACGACCTAAAGGTGTTAGTTACCTAAGAAAGTGATAACAATGCTCCGGTGATGAGCTAAGGGTTTGAATACCCAGTATTTCATGGTTATGGTATTGAAATTGTGAAGGGATGAGAATTCCCAGTGTTGAAATGAGGGATTAAGATCCCAACACATTATGAAAAGAGTATGGCTACGGGCCATGACTCCACAATGATAATGCTAGGTTTTAGATATATGATCTAAGACTAAAAAGAGTTAATGCAGTGGTAATAATTCTGTAGTTTGACTAGATGTTATACATGTCTTCATACTCATCAAAGAATAAGTGACATGTTGATTCTATCAAGTTATAGTTGCAATGCTTCTGATATAGAATAATGTTCTAATCTGTTAGACATTAAAATATCTGCTGTCAAATAAATACGATTACCCTGTTCATATTTATCTTCTTAAGATGCAATAATAATGTTTCTGGCGGAGTGTTATAACTCTCGCTGGGGCAATTTTTATAATTGTCTCACCCCTGTGGGAACCACATTTTTAGGTGGACGCGGACGAGGAGACAGGAATCCTTCAGTAGGTGAAGAACAGCAGTAGCAGCAGGGACAGTAGTGAAGTCTCAGGTGGAGACATTGGTTGTCATGACATGTATAGTTGTATATAGAGTCCTATGTGTTGTCTCTGTACTCTCAGGTCCTCAGAGTAGTAGTTAGTGCTTTCGAGATTTTGGATCAGTGTCTCAAGATTTTATACTACCTGTGTTTAGCTTAACAGGTCAGCTGATTCTTGTAATTCTCAGAAAGAGATGATGCATGATATGTACCTTTGATCCAAAAAGTTAATGTGTTATACTTTGGCTCTTGAAGAAAAAGATTTACTATGTGTGGATCTCCTTGCAAAAAGTTTTAATTTTTAGTGATTTTCTCTAATCCGCTGCTTGATGAACGCTTCCGCATTAGTTAATCTTGTTTTCACGAGATGTTCATTACAGTCTCGAATACTAATTAACACTTGTTACTCTAATTAGATTAATCGTAGCTCCCTGGAAATGGCACCAAAAACTTTTTGGTTATTACACTAATGAGTTTCAATCTTAAGAAAGATCTTTTTCTCAACTAACCAATTCCTGTAAGTATATAGAAGTAGTTATAGTCGAGACCGAACACAAGGAGCTTTAGCAATCAATTAAATGCAATAGTGCTAAGGTTCAACAATCTAGACCGTTTCAAAGATGTGATTTGATCGATTAAGCTAAAAATTTCAGAATTAATCAAAACAGTAAATGGATAACTAAAAGAGGTTAAATCTCAGATATGGAAGTATCTTGGACTTAGAATTTCACCAACATATCATAGCATAAAATAGGAGCACGAAATTTAAATATACTAAGCACTTGTTTTAAATGAGAGTTGTATGTTGCACTTCAACTCTCAGTGCAAGTACATCGATCCTAACTCAAAACAACATTCTCATGTATGAATTTCATTTTGGATCACAAACCTACTCCTCAACTCCATAATTTCCACTCTTGTAGTAAATAAGGAGTTTTCAAGTGAGTACCTCCTTACTCTCGTACCTATCTCCTCAGATCAAGTAAGAAAGCATAAAACATACACATAAAGTAGTCAGCCATACATTTAAGAAGAAAAAAATCGGTACTCACAAGGTGCAAAAACAAGAAACTTAGCATTTAGTATGAAATTATCATGTTCCATACATGCTATGACATGGGAGCTACTCTCCCATCTCCAAGAAAAAGAGACTACTCATCCATAATGATGTACAACAAAAAATATGTAGAAATTTCAAAGTTCAACATGGTTTAGAGAAGGAAAAGCTAAGAGAACCAAAGGTGTAACCCAAGAAGAGTAGAATTCTGGCTTGGGAATGAAATTCTACTCCTACGTCTACTCTAAAATGGACAAACTTCCCTCCTGAGAAGCCTTGTGGAGTGAAGAAGCTTTACTGCTACTTGGGAGAAGAAAATGGAGAAGAAGAAAAGAAGAATGAGGGTTCTTTGGCAAGAAATCACGTTCTTCCACCCCAAAACCGCCCTCCTTTTCTCTAGCCTTGCTCTTGGACAAAAGACTTTCAAATTATGACCAAAGATAACTGTTCCATAGGGTGGTCTTGTCTTTAAAAATGAGAGAAGTCGTATTTCAAATTTGCTGAAACTAACAGAGACATGACGTGTCTTTCTTAGGACACGTCGTGTCCTTGTCTCCAATAGTTGTTCTAAGTGTAAAGCACACAGCATGTCTGAATGAAAACACATCATGTACGTTACCAGATATACAAGAATGGGTTCTGAATTCCCAGGTACACGCCGTGTCTATGGCGGACACACAGTGTACTTTTCCTCTGCATCTGAAGTATATGGCCAACTGGAAATGTGCATGATGTGTCTTAATTTAGACACGTCATGTGCTTTGCTGTTTCAATAGAAATAGAATTCTGAACGTCTGCAAGGCGTGGAGAAGTCCCAATGATGATGAATTTGAGTTGGGATATCTCCAATTTGATCCTTTTGAAGCATATCTACAATACACATCATGTGATAAGCAAAATAACAAAAAGATGGTAAGAATAATATGAATACAGGCTAAATGAGAACAAAATGAACTGAATTTGCGTGTGAAATCATGTGAAAAATTGATGTGGAAAGCACACAACAATTTTACTACTCCAATATTGATGACCTATGCCTAATAGATGATATATAATCAAAAGAGATCATCTAATATTCTAGGATATGTACATGGCTTACCTTATACAAGATAGGAGGGTGGTTATACAATATTATTATTGTATTGTTAAGGAGCTTCATCTAGCTTAAGATAATTATACATTTATTTTATTTACATTGATATGGTCCTAAAGTTCAACATGAGTGTAAATTATCTCTCATGTTAATATACATCTTACATTAATTACAAAATAGTTAACTTATTTCATATCAGCATTCAACCATGCATTTCCAAAATGTTAGATTTTTTGGATTTATAGGGTTATTTATTCTACCTCTTAAGCATGTTACATAAGTTGAATATTTAAACTATGAAAATACATGCATTTTCAATACATAGTTTCGTTTGGTATGTTTGGAAGTTCAACATACGATGCATATTTCTTAAATCAATGTTCATGTCAGAATTTGTAACAGATTTTACCAAATCAAGTAATAATTAGTTTAAATTCAATCTATTTGATTATCTGGAAAGTTTATACAAGAAAAATTAAATTACTTTTAGAAAAATATACCATATCCTTGTAGAACATTAATTTGAAGGAAATAGTTTTATATATTTTGTTTTTTAAAATTATTCATCGTTGAGAGAATTTGTATTATTTAGCCTACATGTATGAATAAATTATTTTAGGTAATAGTTTGTATGTATTTAAAAACTACAAAAAATGTCATAAATGTTCTTGAGTGTGACAACTTTACATGTAAAATTGTGATCTTAAATTTTGAATATTTATACTTCTCCATGTTGTGTAACTTCAACTCAAGTTCATAAGTTTATCTACTCAAACTCTCTTGACACTTTAGATCCATACAAATCACATCACTTGGATAAAATATATTATTTTTGTGTATCTTAAATAACATAAAATTATCCATGGTGATCTTTTTGAAGTAAACTTCTCCTCTTGTTGCATTTTTTATTCATTGATATGATAATTACTTTTATCACATGCTACTTACCCTAAAAATTATATTATTTTTCCTTTATAAAGGGATCAACCATTTAAATTTATAGTTAATGTATAAACTATCAATTTTATAAACTATTTACAGTATAAATCTTTAATGATCCTCAATATATTTATAATTATATTTTGTATAAAACTCTAGAAACATTTAATATGACAAGGGGTGAGTCAAATGTTTTAGTAATTTTTAATATTATTATATTTTCAACACAAGAAATGTGATCAAAACTTCATTTCTATACTTATTAAGTCCTTGTCTTCCATCATGCACTTATGTAATCTCATTGTATCAGTCACGTGCCACAAACTTTACTATGATCATCCAACTCAAAGTTTATGATGTGCAATTTAGAAATTTATTTTCATGATTTCATCTTCCTTTGAGAACAAATAGATACCAACAACTATGAATATAATTATGGATACAATGAAGATTGCACATGACACACCAAATCACTATACATATACCCACATATGATTAGGTAAAGGGATAAAATTCTATGCATGTTCTAACTACATACCCATGATCAACCAACTCATCTTTTACAATCTATGCACAATTCTAGGACATGATAAATAAATTCCATGATAATTTCCATATCTTTGTTGAATCCCTACAAAAAAAAATGAGTATGGATATCGTGTATGAATCATGAGTATCATATAGATCTCAATGTGCCCTCATCCATCAAGATCCTAGAAATTATGATATTATGAGAAATACATGATCCACTTTTGTCTTCACTATAATATGTGCATTCTATTGTGCAATTCCACCTTTCTTAAAGGAAGGTCGATGTAGTCCCGCACAATAAAATGATCCAAACCTCCCCACATGAAGGTGTAATTTTTTTACACATAATCTATCACATTGGATGGTGAAAAGCCATAAGAAACCTAAAATTAGGGCATGCCTAATACAAAGTATAATATTGCTCAATTAAAATTCATATAAATAATTTAGTGAATTTTTCACCTAATATTATGTGGAACTATACTCTTTTCTTTCAGTTGAATATAAGTTTATCTTAGAGGTCCTTTATTTTATACTGTACAATTTACTCAGATCTATGTACAATAGAGAATGCTTTAGTGAGGAAAATGAGCTAGCTGATAGATTTAGATCCCACTAAAAATCCCACTCTACAACTATTTACCTAGGCCAAAATTATTTGTTACGCCTCATATTTCTTCCACATCAAGCTCCATACTATTTTGGTGACTGAAGAAGTTATATAGGATCTTCTGTCCCATTTAGTGTGCATGATCCATCCCCACAAAGGATACTAAAGGTTATATTAGTGCAATAAGATCACAAGATGTGTTGTTTGTAAACAATAATTTTCCTGGTTAATACTCACAAATAAATTAATAGGATGCGCATAATCATTTTTGAAAAAATAAAAATAGTAAACTCATCAATTGGTTAGTTTTAGTTACAATTTTGTATAGGTTTTCCTTCTCAAATAATTTAGAATAAGTTAAGAAATCATTATGTGCATAGTAAAATAAAAGTAGCAACCGCCTATATAGTTCCGTGTAAAAATGAAATAGAAGATGTGCAGAGCAAGTGCATATATATATATATATATATATATATATATATATATATATATATATATATATATATATATATATATATATATATATATATATATATATATAGAGAGAGAGAGAGAGAGAGAGAGAGAGAAAGTCTGGCTAGAATACACTCGAGTGTACAGATCGCATGAATACACTCAAGTGTGTTTGTATATCAAGACTATTTTTTGCAAAATGTAAACCATTGATCTTCAGCATCATACTATAACTAGGTTACATACAAATTTTGAGCCCATTTGGATGAGTGAAAGCCACTCATCCGAGGGCAACAAAACCAACATGCGAAGCTAATTTGAAATGCATAATTGTTGCAGTCTTTATAACGTGACCTATAAATGTCCAAATGTGCTCAAATTTTGCGTATGAGCTATTCACAAGGTGTTTAAGAAGATCAATGGATTAGATTTTTGAAAGAAAAAAAACATTGCATCATGAAAAACTACTTGAGTGTATTCTACTCCGAATACACTCGAGTGTATTCTACTCCGAATACACTCGAGTGTATTCTAGCCTGACTCTCTCTCTCTCTCTCTCTCTCTATATATATATATATATATATATATATATATATATATATATATATATATATATATATATATATATATATATATAAATAGAGAGAGAGAGAGAGTCAGGCTAGTGTACACTCGAGTGTACCGGAGGCACCGTACACCTCAGTCATTTTTGAAGATGTAGTAATTTTTTTTTAAATCTAAACCATTGATCTTCCTTAGTATCATAAGAACATACTATATAATAAATTTTATCTCATTTGGACACTTATTGGTCGTGCATCTAAAGGAGGTAAAAATCATGTATTTAAAATTATTTTTGTGCGTCAATTTTTTTGTCCTTGGATGAGTGACTTATACCCATACAAATGAGTTCAAATTTTGTATGTGACCTATTATTATTGTAACCATGAAGATCAATGGATTAGATTTTGGAAAAACATGGTCTAGATAGGCAAACACCATTGGGGTGTACGGCGTGATCTGTATACTTGAGTGTATTCTAGCCCGACTATATATATATATATATATATATATATATATATATATATATATATATATATATATATATATATATTCATATAAATTATACATACGTATATATGCATATATATACATACACACACAAAGAGAGTATATATATAAATTAAATAAATATACATTATACACATATACAAACATACACACACACACACACACACACATATATATATATATATTACATATATGTGTGTGTTTGTATATGTGTGTATGTATATGTACCCCCAAAAACATTTATACCATATTTTTGAAACCCCTCTACAAGAGAAAAAGGTAAACTTGTAGTCAATACTACAATGAACAACTCCACATTGTAAACACTACAAAAATTTACTGCAAACATAGTTAGATTCCCAAAGATTTTACGATCTTATAAAATGATCTACCATGGGTAGTCTACTTCCCCTGATGGTCTATTGTTTCTCACTTCGATACATACAAGGAAATATATATATATATATATATATATATATATATATATATGTATGAATACACAAGTGTATATATATATATATATATATATATATATATATTAACCCCTACAAAAGAGAAAAAGGTTAACATCTAACAGCTTGACACGATAAACACTACAAAGATTTACTAATGACATGGTTAGATTCTCAAAATTTTTACAATCTTGTTTACTTATCATCCATGGATAGTTAACTTCCCGTGGTTCTCTATTGTTTCTCACCTTCCATACATGGAAGAAAATATTTATGTATGTATGAATACATACATACATATATATAGAGATTTAAGAGAGAGAGAGAGAGAGATCAGGCTAATATAAATTTGAGTGCATAGATGAAACCGTACAATCAGGTGGTGTTTACTTATCAAGACCAATACTTTCAAAATTATAAATGATTACTCTTCATTATCATATCAAATATTGACTACATATCCAATTTGAGATCATTTGGAAGAGTTTAAGCTACTCCTTGAAGGACAACAAAATCAACCTTATAGCTACTTTCAAGTGTACCGTCTTTGTGTGCATGACCTATAGGTGTTTGAACAACCTCATATATTATGCATGGGATACCCATAAGTTATTTAAGATAATCAATGATCTAATATAATTACAGACAATAACTTGTGTATATTTCATCTCTAGTGCACTCAAGTTTATTCATTTCAATTCTCTCTCTCTCTCTCTCTCTCTCTCTCTATATATATATATATATATATATATATATATATATATATATATATATATATATATATATATATATCGAGAGAGAGAGAGAGAGAGAGAGAGAGTCAGGCTAGAATACACTCGAGTGTATTCGGAGCAGGATACACTCAAGTAATTTTTCATGATGCAATATATTTTTCAAAAAACTAATCCGTTGATCTTCTTAAACATCTTGTGAACAGCTCATATACAAAATTTGAGCACATTTGGACATTTGTAGGTCATGTTATAAAGACCACAAAAAATTATACATTTCAAATTAGTTTCACGCGTCAATTTTGTTGCCCTTGAATGAGTGATTTACACACATCCAAATGAGCTCAAAATTTGTATGTAGCCTAGTTATAGTATGACAGTGAAAATCAGTGATTTACATTTTGTAAAAAAATAGTCTTGATATGCAAACACACTTGAGTGTATTCGTGCGATCTTTACACTTGAGTGTATTCTAACCCGACTATGTGTGTGTGTGTATATATATATATATATATATATATATATATATATATATATATATATATATATATATATATATATATATATATATATATATATATATATATATATATATATATATATACTATTACCATACTAAGCACCAACAACAATAAACTCGTCTCTGTCCTGTAAACACGTGACTTCTAATATTCAGTAGAGATTCTGCAGCGTATCCAGAATATAGAGAGGGCTTCCCAATGAAGGAGTCTTCGCCTGCATTGATTTCCTCCTTCGGTACGCTGCGCCCATCGGCAACCCTACTGATCGATGGAGTACCCCGTCATACAAGCGAACGGGTTAGGAGGATATAAGAAAGAGAGAGATGGACGAGGAAGAATAAAAGTACAAATCTGAAGTTGTCTAATTTGCCGCTTACATGATGGTCCTTCCATTCTCAAAACTAGAAGCGAAGTAACCGAATCAAGGCATGGGAAAGGAGAAGTAATTTTGTTGCTAACAAGATCACGGATTCCGGTGACTATGAATAACGCGGAAGATGCTAGAATCATGATGGTTATTAATTTCGTAGATACAGATATGCAGTTTAACAATGTAGTAGACTGTATTTCAGATGACATCCTTCCTTTGTTTCATAAGATTGTAGTGGCTTGCATGCCTACTTGCTTTCACGCTACTTCAACTTCTTGATAATTAGATTCTTGTTTATTGCAGGTTACTGAAGGTACGAACTTTGCGCTTGATTCTGGCTACATCTTTGCGCTTGGTTCTGGCTACATCGTCCCTGTGATGGATGGCCGGCCGCTAAAGAAGATTGTAAAAATTTTGAGAATCTAACCATGTCATTAGTAAATGTATTTATATGTATTTATGCATGTTTAGTATTATCAATATAGCACATATACGAGCTCTTTAGATATATGACAAGGAAAAGTTGTAGCTGGATTGGTAGAAGTACATTAGTTCTAAACTATGGACTCAAGTTCAAATCCCAATGTAGGCATATTTTTTTAACTTAGCCCCCCCTACCACAACTAGTGTCATGTATAGCTAATTCAGCCCCCCTCGAATGGGCTGGTTATTCACTTTAGGACCTGGATTTTTCTTTATGCTACTGGTTTCATCATCAAAATCACAACATCTTAATTGTTTTATGTTCCTTCATCGATCATTCTGTCCTTGGTCAGGAAGACATGATTTTATGGCAAAGTTGACGCATGCTTCTTGCAGTAGTCGAACGCTGCGTGCTAATATATCTTCCACAATTTCTGGTTGATTTATAATAGTATGCTCACTCTGCGTCTGTTTGGGAGTTTCACCTAACTATTTTAAAACACTATCGAGTACGACTTCCTTTGGCACGTATATAGTCTCAAGTTCGAGATCTTCCTGACGCTATCTCATCAGAATATGTTAGTCTTATTAGGATACAAACCGCGATTGAAGCCGTAAACAGTAATGATTTTACCAGAGATTCGCTGAGGCGTGCAGAGAGCACTGTCCTTAAGAGTATTTCCGCGGTACCCGACGGCGAGCGCCTGTGCGATAGTCTCCAGCGCGGCTACTCTCCCAGGATCCAACAACGGTTGCCGACGTGAAGCGCGCACACGCAGGCACGTCGACGAGCGAAAGGCGATTGATCGTTCTTCCAGTGAACTAACAGGCGAAGAAGGAAGAAGAAAGGGACAGCGTTTTCGTACAACTGTTTCGAACGACAGCGAGAGTCAAAAATAAATAGCAAAGAAAGGCAAGCGAAGAGTTGTGATGCAGTTGCAAACCGGGACGCCGTTTGGAAGCGTCCAAACGAAGAGGTGCGTCGAATAGATGCGTAAACGTCTCTATTTGGTTCATTGAACCGAAGAGCAAAACCAAGCTGGGGCCGCGCCCGCACAAGGGGCTCCGGGAGGCCGGATTTGCACCCCCCTGCGCGTGGGATGCGACGTGCCCGATTAAAGGGTTTCCGGACCGGGCCGGCCCAAACCCCATTGGCAAGGCCCACCATGCGCGTGCGTAGGGCCTATCCCCTTTCATTCCTCAATCGTACTATGGACAAGGGTCCATATATAAGGTGGAGGGAAGTATCAGCCACAAGCAATATGGGACTAACCTTTGCCTTTTGATTTGAAATACAACAACAAAGTATAACATAATATACTTTGGATGGTGTCATCAGAATATTCCCTTAGCTATCTCACATCTGCCACGATGGTGGAAGAGCTATATGACTGGTGCATGCACCCAACCTGTTGGGTGATTGAGTTCTTCCCTCTTATGTATACTCTCAGGTACACTTTGCAACTTTTGTAGGATGAAATTTTTATCACTACTTGTGGACTGTTTGTGTAAATCAAATTTGTAAAATCCCTTAACGCCCTTGTTCATTATCTGCAACAAAAAATCATATCCCTTCCATCTCCTTTCATAAATTCAATCGTTTCAAATTGATTGGCGCAACTGGACAGGTAGAGATAGTTTGTCACGCTGGTGCAATGTAAAATCCAAAATTGCTAATACTTCCACGAAATAAGATCATATATCTTTGACTTTGATTATATGTTTCATTACCTTTCTATACTCACATATTAAGCTGGTTCTCACATGCCTCGTCGTCAGTAATGTCTAGCATATACAAAAGCTACAAAAAATATGATATTCTCTCTTAGATTTTAGAATATAATAAGTGTATTCACTAAAAGCTCAAATACGAGCCAGTTCATGTTAGGTCATAACCATGTGCAACTTAGGTTAGCAGAAACGTGCACAATCCGACCCATTGGCATGTATATAATGAACAAAAAAAAAACATGCCATTGTATGTATCTATAACTTTCTTTTGTCTAAAGGAATATTAATTGTATTTCTCTGTTTTTCATGATTTGGTCTATGTGTAGGTTGTCCATGTATTTTTTACCATTATGTTGGATACATGTCTAGATTTACTATGCTATGATCCAAATTTTCGGATGTTACTTCAGATTACATGAGTTATTTTTGCTAATATGGTCATGTTGTGTAGCAGTAGAGTTTTTTTTTCTTCTTTTTAATGTATGTTCTTATGATATGAATATATTATCTATCCCATAAACATCTTAAACTAACTATTCTGTTTGTATGATTTCCACCACTTCAATTTTATCTTGTGAAATGACTTTATATGCCAAATTTCATTGAGAAACTTCAAGAGAATAAACTTTTTCCAAGGGGCATCAATATGATCTAATATGGAGGTAAAACACATAGTACTCATGTTATATTATTTCTATAGAGTTCATTAATCAAATTAGTCTCTATAGGATATTCATATAAAATATGTTTTCATAGTTGAAAACTGATGTATTTTTCTAAAATCATATTTTTTAGTTTCAAACTATATCTTCACAATTTGTATTAAAATATAGAATGTGAAATAATATGAGATAACTAGGGAGAGGTACCATTAGAATTTTGTTCATTGATTCTATACAAACTAAAATTTGATATGAACTTATTAATGGAGAGCATCGTTAGGAATATACAAAACTATACAAATATTTCAATTGTGATGAAGGATTATATATTTTCAAAGGAAAGGAAGATTTATTGAAAACATGATCTAGATGTTTGTCAACAATGTAACAAGTTAGTTGAGAACGTCAATAATTGAATGTTTTAGTTGATATTTCATATAGATTTTTTATTCCTCTTATGACATACATAAAACTTTTATATTTTATGAGGGTAAATGCAATATAAGTAGTATAAAATCATCCCATTAGTAAGTTCTTTAATAAAAAGTAATGGAAAATAAATCATGAAACAATTTGTGGTTCATTATATAACCCTTGAGTTAAAGACAAGTCATGATTGTGCTGACTTCACATATATGAAATATATTAGCTGGGACCACTAGATTTTGATATAATGATACAATGACATGGTTTAACAATTATCTAATTACTCATAAATTTTATGGTTACTTGTAGATTCTTTGTTTAGACTTCTTCAGAAACAACTAAATCATGCCTCATTCATGATAATTGGACAACAAATAATATTTTTAATGCCATATATCTTATATGGAACTATCAAAATAGTATATTTCTCTCATGCCTAACCACGACCCCTTGAATCAACCATTGGTCTTGGAAATTCTCTATTAAAAGTATAATTTTAGCTGATTTTTGTTTTGCGGTTACCAAATCTTAGTAGATATATGCATATTCATTTAAGCACGCACTTTGACAACTGGAAGTAGATAGTGCTCCATTTCATGCTCATTGTCCAATAATTGATTTGCATAAAAGAAGAAAATTTACAATAAATATTTCATCTCACTATGAAACTTTTTACTGCCACCTTAGTCTTTCCTTTGTATTAGTATGGTCATCACTAATAGTATATTTAGACTTGAAAGAAAACTTCTACCCATTCATAATCAGATATGGATTGATTAATTATTTACTTTGTTGTACTAGAGTATAGTAATTGCCTATTATCATTCTCACCCAAATGTGTAAGTGTGCTTGTTTCAATTAAGGGACTCAACTATTATTTTCATTATGTACACATTTTAGGTAAAATAGTATTGGTTTTATCATTTTATGTTAAACTATGTGTGTTGGCACAAAAGTCATCCTCATACACGGTTAATTAGAGCCCAAGTTTGCATATGCCCTTATTGGTTTTTTGGAGTTTTTGAAACATCATACAATATCATATATATATTGCTATGGATAAAAAGTTTAAGTTGTCATTCATGTGTCCACCAAATTGATATCATTGAGATTTAGTTCATGGATTATTTATCATTTTTCTCATATTTCTACAAATTCACATTATCATATGTTGGACATTAGTATCTCTAAATGTAGTACATTTTCTTATGGTTTTAAGATATTTCTAATATAACACATTTTATACATGCATATTCTTGTATCATCAACTAATGTTGATACGTGATGAAAATGCATTATCTTATTCAAGTGTTAGATGAAGACCACCTAAATAATTGAATATGATGTACGCTAACACATTAGAGTTTGGTATATGGTCTTTGCCATATTTAATAATATGTGTTGCCTTCTCAAAAAACCAAACAACAAAATTGTTTAATGTTTTAATTAAAGAGCTATCAATTTGAAACCAATATTTGTAAAAAAAGAAATAGAATACATTTGTTGGATTCTAACATGGTACTAATAATATTTTCTTCTAATAGTGATGATGACAAGAACCATACATGCAATGGAATATGCATAGAAACTCTAAGATAATGATCTAAATATACCACTCTTTCAAAGATATCATAGCCTAGCTAAACTACTTTTTTAAAGTAAACTAAATTCCCTCAAAATGATCAAAATTTGAGGAATGCTCTTGAGATGGAACATGGTAAAGTACTAAAATATTGAGGTCATACAAGAAAATTAAATAAAGTAAATAAAAACTTCAAGAAATATGAATATGTCTGGTAAATTTTTTTGGTCTTGTCACCTATCTTCTTTTTCATGGTTCTCTCTTCAAATTTGATGTTGCCTCTACCAACATGGAAGAAGAACATGGTTTTCAAGGGCATTTTTGGTTGACGATGTAAACATCAATCATGCTAAATAAGAATATTTATCCTTTGAATCATATATGGAGGTGTTTGATGGTGAAGCTTGAGATCTTAGCTCGATGTTTTTGATGTTGTTTTCATTAGGATTTCCTTTCCTTTTCAATTTATTTCATGTTCTGATTATAGTTGGGTTGTTTAATGGAGAACACACCCGTAGTTTTATGAAACCCTTTGGCTCACCTCCTTTGATGGCTAATGTTTCTTTGGGATTAATGAATGAAGATTACAAGAATTATCATTTTTTTATTCTCTTTTATTTTACAAAAAATATCACATCTACGATGGATATTTTATTAAAACATTGTGTTAGTATTCATATAATATATAAGTGGCACATGCAAAGCATGTGCATTTACTAGTGTGTATATATATATATATATATATATATATATATATATAGAGAGAGAGAGAGAGAGAGAGAGAGTCAGGCTAGAATACACTCGAGTGTATCCGGAGCGGAATACACTCAAGTAGTTTTTCATGATACAATATTTTTTTTGAAAATCTAATCCATTGATCTTCTTAAACATCTTGTGAACAACTAATACACAAAATTTGACCACAGTTGGATATTTATAGCTCATGTTATGAAGACCACAAAAATTATGCATTTCAAATTAGTTTCACACGTCGATTTTGTTTCCCTTGGATGAGTGACTTACACTCATCCAAATGGGCTCAAAATTTGTATGTAGCCTAGTTATAGTATGACAGTGAAGATCAATGGTTTATATTTTGCAAAAAATAGTCTTGATATGCAAACACACTTGAGTGTATTCGTGAGATCCGTACACTCGAGTGTATTCTAGCCTGTCTATATATATATATATATATATATATATATATATATATATATATATATATATATGTATATATGGGCTCATCTTTAATGCCCGTGTGGGTAGTTACCCCGAACAGTGATATATGGGCTCAACTTTTTTTCAAGTTGGTTATTTTTGACATATGGAGGATTACTTTAGTTTACAAACTGTTGAGTTTCATGCAAAGATAGTTATATTTGTAACAGCAGATACATATATGCAGTGATACGCCTAACTGAGTCTACACCCCGGACCACACCCCACCATAAACGGTATCGGTTAACTAACAGCCCATAAACGGCTAGCCGCTGCGAGAGATCGTTGCCTTGTGAAGGGACTGCAGTCAGCAGATGCCAAGCCCCCTCCAGTCGACGAGCTCTCCACACGACTCCCCTGCCTTAGCGCGAACGAAGTTAGCCCGGCCGCAGTCCTCCGCCGACACCTGCTTTGTGAACGGCGACGTCACGTACTCCGTCAACGACCCGCTGGAGTCGGTGTGGACGTCATTTAGGAAGTACACGATTAGCCGCTCACAAGGGTTGCCACCCACCTCCTTGATATTGAAAGTGAAGGGTCCTTGATCTACTCCCCTCCACAACGTGAACGTCCGGACCAGCGTAGCCATCTCCTCTAGTGTCAGCACCCAAGGGTACACCTCGGCGGCGTACCCCCAGGAAACGGACACGGACCACCGGAGGCCATGGACGTAGCACACGCTCTACTGTAGTGTCATGGCAGGGTCGGTCCTGGATGCGGTCACGGGCACTCCGACGACGTCGAGCTGGGTGTGGTTGGGTAAGATTGGCTGCAGCAGTCCCAGGTGGTGCATGTTGAGGAGTGGTGCGTCGACGGGGTGGCGAGCTAGGATGCCGAACGTGTGGCCATGGAGGTCGAACTGGTGGAACCCGAGTTCGTGGGCGAGTGGGGCGCTGAGCTCGCTGTGGTAGGCGTGGATCCGTTCGTCGGTTCTGTAGAACCCAGTGTACCGGTCAAGGCACCTGTCGAGGATCTGTGATAGTGCCACAGTGGTGGGGAGGCTGATGGTGAACCCGGAGCCGCCGAAGGCGGTACCGTAGGAGTGTGCCAGGTCCTGCTCGACGCTCTCCGAGATGTCACTGACGTACCGAAGCTCACGGTGCGAGTACTTTCCCAGGACCACCGCGAGGTTGTCTGGGATGAAGACCGTGTCGTCGTCCCATATGACGAGCCAACAGACAGAGGAAGTGTCATCCTTGGTCGACCTTGGTGTAACCATGACCAGCTGATCGAGAGTGTTAGATAAATGACGGTTACTGTAGCTTCACGTAATTACTGTAGCGTCGTTACTATAGCAAATCATTTATTAGCATGGGTTAAGCCCAATGTAGGGCAGCAAGTACATGTGATAATGTAATGTTGTTTCTAGTGCAAATGGCAAAGAAGTTTTATCCCATATTGCTCACACCTAGAACTTTTGTGGTCCTCATATGTAGGATCACATGGGGCACTAGTGTCCAAAGGAGTCCTAGGAAGGAGGTATGCTCACCTCCTTAGTGGGTGGGGTTACCACATCACAACGCACGCACGCACACACGTGCGCGCCACGCCACGCCTCGCCTGGCCTGGCCTGGCCGGGCCGGGCCGGGCTTGGGGCTTGTGGATTGTGGATTGTGGAGAATGTCTTCCGTCTTCTTTTTGCACTATGATACAACTAAGTAATTAATTACTCGTGTAATTAATTGTTTCCAAGCGACACCCAAGTGGGCGCCGTTAAAGGTGGACCCCTTCAGCGTCAGTTCCCTAACCGATGCCAAAATGCTTCCCGCCACCGAAAACGCACCAGCAAAGGGACTATAGGCGTCAGTTATTTAAGAAAACTGACACAATACAGTGGTTACAGACGTCGATTATTAAAAGAACCGACGCCATTACCCTTCCCGCCATCAATAAAGTCACGGTTTTATGCAAATAACCGACGTCATATCACTGCGTGCTAGCCAACACGGTCGTGGTAAGAGGCGTCAGTTATTACCGATAACCGACACCAGGACGAGATAAAGATGTCGGTTTTTTGCTAAAAACTGACGCCGTATTATTTGGTGTCGGTTGTTTATAAACAACCGACGCCTATTTGTGCATTTTTTTTCTTATCAGTTTGCAGGCCTACTGTATGGCTGGTCAGGATGCAGAACCTACAGTTCAATTCTGAACTGGAGGTTTACATCATCCATTGATATCAGCCATACAGCAAGCCACAAATCTGCAAAGTTATTCACATTCAAACACATGTATTGATCAGATACATGTAGAAACCTGCAAAGTTATTTACATACACATTCCGTTCCATTCATTTCATCTTTTTCACATTCAAACACATGTAGAAACATTCATGTATTGATTAGAAAAGTCATTCACATTTACACATATGACAATTTATAAAAAGTCATTCACATTCACACAAAAATAATTATGAGAACAAAGTTATTCTTTATTCATCATCATCATCATTGTCATCATTGTCAATAAAATTATATTTAAAAATTCCCACTCTTTGTAGGGATTTTTCCCATTCTTCTCTTCCAACATCTAATTCCTCTCTCATATAGGGAGTATGTACATCTAATAGCTTTCCACATGTGCTGAAGTCAGCAGTTTTAAAGACCTACAAAGAGAATGACGTATACATATAATTAATAATATATAATAAGATTGATATATTTCATATTATCTAATGAGACTATGTATATTACCTGATGTATCTTATCGTTTTTCATTATGGCATGTTTGATGATTAGGTCCATAAATCGCATCACATAGTAGGCACATGCCCAGCCGTTGTTTTGTGTAGCACACTATAAATTGAAACATACAAAATATTCAAAAATACAAATAAGCACAGTTCACATAAATAATATATACATTGGAGTCAGGAAATTACTTTCACATTCTTCCAAATTAGTGACAGATTCTTTTTCCTGGGGACCTTTCCTCCAGCTTTTTTGTACTCTTGTAAAGCCCTACATATGTTAATGTAACACATTAAATTGTATAATTAAATAGTAATGTAGTAACAGATGTTAACAGATATAAAAACATGAAATTTCTCACGAGAATAATGGCTTTTTAATTGCATGTCCATATAATGTATTCAACTCATTCCCCGCAGGATCTAGATAATAGACAACGAACGTCTTGGGAACAATAATTAGTAACTCCCAATGTTTACCACTACAGGTAAGAAAGTAGAATATTAATAACTCAAAATCTACAATAAAAATGAAATTTTCTAAAGTCCAAATTATAAGCAAAGTAAACTTACTCGACATTGAATGGAGCTATTATCACCGTCTTATTATTTTTACCAAAATATTGAAAAGCATCACAGTATCTACAAGACTAATCAAAGATGGAACCAAAAATCCCACATGGAAAAACCCAAAATTTATACATATCGTGTGTAAGTGGCTGCAAAACATGTATTACGTATGTATTAATATATAAGAAACCAGATCACCATATATAAAACAAGATATATGTATGTATAAACAAGATCTCACCATATCCACAACTCTATCATAAATGTGTTCAGCCAATCATAACGAAACAACTCCAAAATATCTTGTATAAATATCTTGTTTTCGTACGATTGACCTGCATTAATACATATGCATTAATACGTATGCAAAACTTGTATTACGTATGCATTAATACATATGATAAACTTGTATAAATAAATTGTTATCGTATGATTTACCTACAGCATCCTCCACAATAGTAACATTTATAGGGCAATTTAGATCATGTTCGTCGATCTATACTGCTACACCCCTATAATTAGGACCTATCGAGGCGTGTAGGTCCCTTGGAAGCCAACTTGGTAGTCGAGGAGGTGGAGGCCGAGATGTAGCGGGTCTCGTCTTTTTGACCTGTATATATAATTTCAGATCAATTGACTCATATATACACACTAAAAAATTAACGTAATGGAAATTTATCATACAATATTAGTATAGAGGACATCCGCTTCGGGCCACAGTATCACTCCACCTACTTCCTCACCAAGTGTTTCAGCATCTGGGTGTGCATGAGGCAGTGCAAGATCCCTCCAGTCGGGGAGTACATGTATCGGGCTCACACGTACTACACCATCTGGTACTGGATACCCATGAAACATGCACCCTTTAAGGGGTGGGTAAGCTGACTCCTCTGCAACGATATATTCTTGACTTTTTAGTCGGGATGGCTTCAACCCCTACAAATTTACGTAAAGAATGTTATATGCATATATACACAAACATATCATCTTGAACAGACTAGCTACTATGTCATAAAAATACTTACAAATGACGTTGTAGGTGGTGGGTCTATAGGATTACTCCCAACCTCTATAGTAGGAGTAGTAGGAGAAGTGCAACACGTCACAGGTACTGTCTGAGTAGCCGTATGAGACGCCTGCCACTTACTAATTACATCATGGAGTCTCTTATCAAGTGCTTCCTTGACTCTCCTATCAATTAATGCATCTACCTATACATGAATAAAAGAAACGCTGGCTTCTGATTATTGAATTCAATTTCACAATAACATTCTAAAATAAGAATAGTTACCTCAGCTTGTGAAAGTCTCTCTTTTGGGACAGGTTTGTGTTGGGATGGCCCAAAGAATTCTTTGATACCCACACCAACGCCTACGCCCCTAACACGTCCAAGATGCTCTAGGTTACCCAAAGCAGCTGTCAGTTCATCCCTTGTGCCCTGAGGGATGAACTTTCCTTCCTTCCTTTGCTCGTGCAGCTCCTACAAATCACCATCAACAAAAATTAGTAAGTAAACATAACAATAATCAATATCGATTGATTGCTCTAAGAGTTTATTTTTACCATTTTTGCAGCCGCCTCAGAAGTTGTAGGCTTCAGTATGTCTCCCTTCTTGTTTTGCCTCCCATATATCCACATAGCATGGCGAGGTAGAGATGCGGGAGCAGTAGTAGAGGACTCTGTAGTCTCATGAGTAGCAGCAGGCTGAGCAGACTTAGCCTGTAGTCTTTGGCGAATGCCTGCATATCCTCTTGGACCCATTGTGTGGTCGTGCACATTCAGTGCACACCTTGCTCGTTGAGCATCGCTGATAGCCTAGTTAGTTAGCACATTGATTTGGTTAGTAACACTAAAGGTTAATCTTGAATAGGTGAAAACATAAGAACATATATTAATTAAATTTGGAGTGGCGCTTAATACCTTGAATTCCTCCATTTTTCTTTGGGTAACAAACTCCTCCCAATCTTTGGGGTCTAGGTAGTTCCATTTTTGTGTGGCTTCCTTCTGCCTAAATTTATTTTTTAAAGAGAATACAAAAAAATTTTATTAGTGTAGAGTTAGTCAAATAGTGATCAATGTCTAGAATTGGAAATCAATCAAGAACCTCTTCTCAGTATTGTGTATGTAATCTCAGGTGAGATTAGTCCTATAGTTCCTTAGGACCCTCCCACAGTGTTGCATCACACATTTACGATGTAGTTTTTCATCCAGATCAAATATGCTATGCAAATTAAATAGAATTGCTATTAACTAGTATCCTAAACATTAGTAATCTACACAAGTAGAATTACAAATAATAATAACTCATGCATAGTTCCTTCCATATATGGTCTTTCTTCCTCTTAGGAACTTTATGCCAGGATTCTAGGTTAGGACTGCAATGGCTACGAGTAAGAACCCCAAGATATGAAACAAATGAGTTACAGTTCACTCCATATGGATTTCCTGCATTACCGAAATCCACAGCCAATTTGGGTCCATTGCCCCTTTGCTGTAGTAACTTGTTCATCATTGTGATGACCCTCACTTTCTCAATTTTCTTTTGTTGCTCATTAAGTGTTGTAATTTCTTCAGGGGGTACATCACCAACCTAAAATTTGATAAAAAAAAACACACTTACATGATATATTTATAAATAAACATATAGATAGAAACCTTATTGATATGTTCTCAAAACTTACATTGTCAGGCGATACAGGCACGTCCTCACCCTCACGGTGATCATCAGCACGGTCATCATGGGAATGCTCAGCCATCTGAAAGTTCACATTCAAATTATAAATTTCACATTGTAAAGTAATTCACATTGTAAAGTACACATTCACATTGTAAAGTAATTCACATTGTAAAGTTCACATTCACATTATAAAGTTCATATTCACATTGTAAAGTAATTCACATTGTAAAGTCCACATTCACATTGTAAATTTCACATTGTAAAGTTCACATTCAGAAAAATAAAACATATAAAAAATATAAACATGCAAGCCTCTTATATTGTGATCTTTTATCAATTAACAATCCTTCATTGTGATCCCCGCGAACATACAAGTCATTGTGATCCCCAGCTTCAATGTTTGGTGGTGTTGGCAACCCAACTGAGAATGGACTGGAGTCATCATACTTATCATAGTACTCTTCTTAATCTATAGGATCTTCAATGAACTGTATTTTACTATGAAGAACAACTGACCATTTATCATTTATAGGATCATCGATATAAAATACTTGTTTCACCTGTGATGCCAATATGAATGGTTCACCCTTCTCGCCAATCTTTTCAAAGTTCACTAACGTGAAACCCAATTCATCCACTATAACTCCTTTGTTGTTGTCAACCCAATTACATTTAAAGAGCGGAATTCTAAAATCTACATAGTCAAACTCCCATATGTCTTCAATGACACCGTAATATGACATTTTAGCTTCACGTGGACTCTTATCCTTTGCACTTGCAAAAAACAATGAAGACGCATGAAGGGTGACCCCACTATTTTGGACGACACTCTTATCATCTTGATGCTTTATGTAATACAGAATCCATTTATGTCAAACCCTTCATAAAACATATAATTCAATTTTGGTTTAAAGGTGAGGCATTTAATGGTTTTAGTAAGATTATCTGGTGTTTGAGATAGTTGATGTAAGACTTTATCTTCAAACCATTTAATAAATGTCTTGTTATGCTCTCTAGCAAGCCACATTGAATTGGATCGAGGATAATATTGTCTCTTGATGAAATTGGTGTGTTCCTCTATATAAAAACTCACTTTGTCGATATTGTGTAAAATATACAAGTGACCTTGCTCCAACTGCTCACGGCTGATTACTTTCACCCATGATCCCAAAATTCCTTTGCCAAAATGCTCCTCAATATTCTTGTCATTCACAGGAGTGTCAATACCACTCAAAAAGTCATTGCAAAAATTTATAACCTCTCTCACCACATAACCCTCAATAATACTCCCTTCAGGCTGATAATGATTTCGAAACATCGCCTTTAAAAACACTCATGTATTGTTCAAAGGGATACATCCAATGCAAGAAAACTGGTCCCAACATTTTCACTTCCCTAGTCAAGTGGACAACAAGATGTACCATGATATCAAAGAATGACGGAGGAAAATACATCTCAAGCTGACATAGGGTAACAACCACTTCTCTTTGCAAATTATCGAGAGTATCAAGGTCAATAATTTACTGCACAGACTGTTGAAAAAGAAACAAAGTTTGGTGATTGCAAACCTTACATGCTTCGACAATATAGATCTAATTGCCACAGGAAATATTTGTTGCAATAGAATGTGACAATCATGAGATTTAAGACCTATCAACTTCAGATCTTTCATTGATACCAATGTACGGATGTTGGATGAGTAACCCTGTGGCACCTTAACATTTACCAAGCATTCACAAAAAGCTTTCTTCTCCTTTCTAGACAACATGTAACAAGCAGGAGGTAAGTATGTTCTCTGATCGCTACTAACTACTTCTATTAATTCTGTCCTTATTCCCATTTCATGTAGGTCCATTCTAAAATTTATCCCATCTTTAGTCTTACCTGGTATATTCAACAGAGTATCAATGACGCTATCACATACATTTTTCTCAACGTGCATGACATCGATACAATTCCTGACTGTCAAAGAACTCCAATAAGGAAGATCTCAAAATATTGACTTCTTCTTGAATAAAGACTTGTCACTCTGTGTGGCCATCGTACATTGTGATATCTTACCAAATTCATTGGCGATGACTTTTACTCTTTCATAAACATCCTCCCCTGATATAGGTTTAGGTGCACTATGTTCCTCATTTCGTCCATTGAATGCTTTGTGCAACCTATGATACGGATGAACTTTTGGAATAAGCCTTTGATGACCAAGATATACAGTCTTGTCGCTGTGTTTTAGTCGTATTAAATCAGTGTTCCCTTCACATATAGGACACGCTTTAGATCCTTTGACACTATATCCAGACAAATTCCCATACGCTAGAAAGTTATTCACAATGCAAAACAACATAGCGTGCAAATGAAATGTCTCTCTTCGTGAAGCATCATAGGTCATCACACCTTCACCCATGAGCTTCTTCAAGTCATCAATCATAGGTTCAAGATAAACGTTGATATCATTTTCAGGTTGTTTAGGGCTCGATATCAACAACGACAACATAACAAACTTATTTTGCATACACAACCAGGGAGGAAGCTTGTATATAACAAGCATAACTGGCCAAGTGCTATGTTGGCTACTCAATGTCCCGTATGGATTCATCCCATCTATATAAAGCCCAAGTCTTAGATTCCTATCTTCTTAACCGAATTCAGGGTACAATAAATCAATCTTCTTCCACTTTGGGGAATCAGATGTATGTTGTAGGATCCCATCATTATTTTTCTTAGCATCTGCATGCCATCTCAAATTCTTCGCATCTATAGGATTGGCAAACAAGCGTTGAAACTGTGGTATTATATGTAGATACCACATCACCTTAGTAGGAGAACCCATTTTAGACTCCCCCTGAGTCGTCAATTTATACCTTGACGCACCACATTTCAGACAATATTTCAAATCCACATAGTCCTTTTGAAATAATACACAATCATTCGAGCATGCGTGTATCTTCTTGGCCTTCATTCCCATTGGGCACAACAATTTCTTTAATCGGTATGTTGAGATTGACAGCTCGTTTCCTTCAGGAAGAATTTCTTTCAAAAGAGACAACAATGACGTGAAGCTTTTGTCACTCCATCGATTGTTAGCTTTCAATTTATACAATCTCAACATAGTGCTAAGCTTCGTAAACTTACAACCTGTGTATAACGGTATCTCAGCATCATGCACAATGTTTCTAAACATGAGAGGTGGATCGGTGTTCTCTACCCCACAACTATCCAGCATCACATCAATGATGTCTACTGGAATTGGTTTGTTCACATCTACGTCATCGGAGGCAATTACTTCTTCCACACAAGAACTGCTATTGACATCGACTGATTTCAGGTTTGAAATCTTTCCATGCCAATGCCATTCTGTATAGCCTTGTACAATCCCGTTGCACATGACCTGACTTTTGATTTCATCACCAGTGCTGACTTTCAAGTTGTTACCGCAATGCCTATATGAACAGTAGAACCTATCTCCAAGTTGTTTCCTATGTTCCTCGGCAAATCTAATAAACTGATCAACACCAGAAATAAACTCTTGGGTGCAGCGATTTGGAATGGACATCCATGATCTATCCATTCTATGATCAAAGAGAAAATAAGTATATATTAGAACAAGATTAGGGTATAGGGTTAACATATTAGAGTTTATGCATGGTTAATACTTTAGGGTTTAAGGTCTTATATATAATAAATGTGTACCACCTATCCCATTCTTGAACACCTAATCTCACTAGTAAGTGTATAATGTGTATTGGGTTTTCAAATGGGGAAATGCTACCGAAATTTTCTTGAAAACCAAATACACATTATACACTTACATCCTAAGTGAGATTAGGTGTTCAAGAATAGTCCCAAACTGGGGACTATCCAAGATTTACTCCTAATGAGTAAATCTTGGATGGGGTTGTAGGCCAACAAATACATGTGTTGTCATTCTTATATATAATAAATGTGTACTACCTATCCCATTCTTGAACACCTAATCTCACTAGTAAGTGTATAATGTGTATTGGGTTTTCAAAAAAAATTCGGCAGCATTTCTTCGTTGTTCTCCAAGTACATATGTACTTAGAGAACAAACAGGGAAGTGCTACCAAAGTTTTATTGAAAACCCAATACACATTATACACTTACATCATAAGTGAGATTAGGTGTTCAAGAACAGTCCCAAACCGGGGACTATCCAAGATTTACTCCTAATGAGTAAATCTTGGATGGGTTTCTAGGCCAACAAAATCATATCATTAAGAACATGGTTTCATGTTAGGTCATCATAGGTCATAATAATCCACTAGAATGAGCAAAAGAGTTCTCATGGTGTTAAAATAGCATAAGAGTATTAGATCTTGATTCTAGAGTGTACAAGACATAATAGTGACTACTGATTTTGTGGGGTGATATCATTTCTTGGGATTTATAGATTCAAACTTAACAAGTGTACAAGTTGCATCATTTTAATACTCTAAAGGTGACTAGTGGGTCATAGCACATAAAAGATGGGATTAGAAGGAAAGTAAGCAAGCTAGATCAATTAACACTCATCTCAATGAATCATTAGTTACTGAGGTACCAAGAAAGAGTGCTTTTAATCACTAGGATCATACAAATAGCAATGTTGATTAAGTCTATGTGATTAAAGATAAAGTAGTGTAATAAAACAGGGATTCAAAGAAGATATGAACATAATTATGGGAAATAGACATCATCATTGGAAAGATGAGGGTTTTTTGATCATTTTGGTAAATAAAAATGTATTATTTGGGCCCAGTCGATCGAGCGTCTTGCTCTGGAGTAGGGAGAGAAGGCGAGACAGAGGGTTTTTGGGGATGTTTACCTCTGTTTGAGCCCAATTGGGTGTCTTGCTCTAGAGTAGGGAGAGAGGGTGACATGGAGGGGTGCACGTGGAAGTCGAGTGGGCAGGCGAGCAGGCAGCCGATGAGCGAGCAAGGAGAGAAGGGTGCGCGGCTGTAACATCCCTGACTTGGGTTATGCTTTAACCCTAGATGTTTTGTTTAAGAAAGATAATTATATGCTTGCTTTTATCTTTTGAAAAGTAATTAAGGCTCAAGAGGAACTTATGTTTCAATTTTAGTCCTTTTTGAATAATGTTGAAAACAATGTTTTGCCCATTTCGGACTAAAGTGCAAATTACCCAAGTTGGGGGGTTAACTTGCAAATGTTACATGATAAAATGTTCCTCAAGTGTTGAAGAATCATAAGAATGAAAATAATGCAGAGGTATGGCTTCCGCAAGCCTGAGCACCAAGACAGAGCTTATTAAGCAATGTTTGTGCATTAAAACCTAGTTTTGGTTTAATTTGCAATTTACCCAAAACCTAGGGTTCAATGTGCATAATACTACTTCTAGAGAGTCCCTAATTTTTCTTGGTATCAATTAGAGACAATAAGATCAGAGGGGCATCTCATTTGAATCTCTTTGGGGGAGAGAGAATTAAAATAATCAAGTTTTAAGCATACTTGAAACCCTAATTCAATTTAATGCAAAAATAAATATATTAATGGAAGTACCCTTCAACCAAAAATGTGATGGTTGAATTTATATAAGTATGTAAGTCCTTGTGCCTTGCAATGGCACCGAAATATCCAAAGTGAGTGGAGAGCCCACTCACATTAATTAAAGAAAAAGTAATATCCACTAATTTTTTGCTATTATTATTATATTGATTAAGGTGCTTAATTGTTTTCTTTTTATTCATGGATAAAGAAGAGGATTTCAAAGGGGAGGATGATGTATTTTTATGCAAGGAAGGGAGGGAGATAAGTGGCACCAATTTAGGGAATTAAAGGATTTTTATAACACTTTCTCTCTCTTGAATTTCCCTTATATACACTCCATTCTTTCACCCACATGAAAGGATTTTTTAACTCTTCTTTCTTTCCTTGCTTTGGATGAACACAAGGGAGCTTAGGAGCAATAGAAGGACGTACCCCATCCTGTAGGTGAGCTTCTTAATCATCTTCAACCTTGATTTCATGGTGGAAATTGAAATTCAATGCTTATTTTCTTCTTTTCTCCATTCAATCTTCAACTTTGGTCATTCTTTTCAGTTAAAGACTTGAGGATGGACCTTGGGAAGTTGAGAAAGCTTCATTCACCATTAAAGACGTGAAGCTTGAAGCTTGGATTCAACTTTGAAGGCGGGTTATATAACTTGAACCCTTAAATATCATTAATGATTTCATTTCTTCATCATATGTTGATTCCTTTTCCTTTCCCGAATTTCCTTTTGATTAATTGTTGAAATCACCACAAAGATCACAACAAATTTCGAAGGTTTGAAGCTTGAAGATGATGATTTGATCTTAGCACACACCTCAAGAAATATCAGGTTCAAACAGTTTCAACTTGAGACCAATCGGTCTCAAGACCGATTGAAACCAAACGGTCTCAAGACCGTTTGGGATCAAATAGTCTCAAGAATGTTTGGAGATACTTGTTGATGTAGTTGAATGTTAATCCAATGGTTCTAATTTATTGACTCATAATAGGTTCAGTGATGGATAATCCACTAATTACAAACTCTAATCAGGTTGAAGTGTTGAAACCCTAATTGCATTGGATCAATTTCATGGTTGATGGTCCAAACGGTCTCAAGACCGTTTGAGGCCAAACGGTCTCAAGACCTTTAGGAGGTCAAGGGCTGTGATGGATGGTTGCAGATCCAAGGGTTATAATTTGATATACTCTCAATGGTCCAATTGATGAATGATTCAATGAAGCAAACCCTAATTGATTGGTTGAAGGAAACCCTAGATGATCCTTTCGGTTTCAAGGTAGTTTGGACCAAACGGTCTTCAAACCGTTTGAGATCAAATGGTCTCAAACTATTTGGAGGTCCAATCAGTTTCAAGGTTGATTCATCCAATCAGTTACAAATGATGATGGGTCCAATCGGTTTCAATGTACATATGATCAAATGGTTTCAAGGGTTGATGCCCAAACGGTTTCAAAACCGTTTGGAGGGAAAACAGTCTCAACCCTTGATGCCCAAATGGTTTCAAAACCGTTTGGAGGGCAAACGATTTTAAAACCGTTTGGAGGCACTAGTACATAACCGACCTTTAGTGTCAGTTTTTTAAGACCTTTAGTGTCGGTTTCTAAGCGACACCTATGTGGCAACTGCTAAAAAGCCCAACTGTTACGTGTCGGTTCTTAAACCGATCCCACAACCCTTCGCGCACCACCGAAAATGCGCCAGTAGGGGGTATAGGCGTCGGTTATTTGTTTTGAAACCGACTCCATATACCTTCACGCCACAGAAAGGGTGCCATCTGGGGCACTATCGGCATCGGTTTATTAGTGATAACTGACACCATCTCACCTGCTGCCACAGCCATGCTGACCAGCATGGTCGTCGTGTCTGGCCTCTAGGGAACTCGACGTCGATTACCAGTAGGGCAACTGACACTGTTACCATATGTCGTCAGTTTTATTCAAATATCCGATGCCTATTTTATGTCTAGTCTGCTGCCACAGCCGTGCTGGCCAGCACGGCCGTGGTGTCTGGCCTCATTAGGGAAATCGACGTCGGTTACTAGTATGGAAACCGATATTGTAACCATATGTCGTCGGTTTTTTCAAATAACCGACGCCTATGTTTTTTTTGTCAGTCTGCAGACCTATTGTGGCTGGTCGCAGGATGAGAAACCTGCAGTTCAGTTATGAACTGTAGGTTTTACGACATCCATTGATATCAACCAACAACATGCCACAAACCTGCAAAATTAACATGATGGACAATATTATATATATGTGATTCACACTCATGTATAAGAACATTTAATTCATATTATTTTTTTTCATCACACGCATGTAGAAACTAGTAGCAACCTATAGTTCCATTTATTTCATCTCTTTTTACATTCAGACACATGTAGAAACATTCATGTATTGATGATTTTCACACACAATTGATAAAAATTCATTCACATTCACACAAAATTAATTATGAGAACAAAGTTATTCTTTATTCATCATTGTCATCATTGTCAACAAAATCATATTGAAAGAGCCATGAAATGACAAAAGAATCCACAATGAAGGGAAGCATGATACAGATACAATAGATAAAGTGCAGCACGCACAAGTGTTTCAGATTCATATAACAACATTACAGACTAACACATATATAGTGCATAACAACAGTAGCGCCGAATTTACATACAACACTATAGCTTAGTACATATATAGTGGGACTAAGGTGACGATCCCACCTGCTAAAACAGGTTACCGAAAACTACATGTTACGACTGGGAGGTCGTGATTCAGCAACCGTATGCATTAGCAGGATGACAAACAGATTTCACCACGAGTTAACATTGAAGAAGGTCTACTAACCTACACTGAGCTAAACAAGTTTATCAGTATACTGATAAACTTGTTTAGCTCAGTGTAGGTTAGTAGACCTTCTTCAATGTTAACTCGTGGTGAAATCTGTTTGTCATCCTGCTAATGCATACGGTTGCTGAATCACGACCTCCCAGTCGTAACATGTAGTTTTCGGTAACCTGTTTTAGCAGGTGGGATCGTCACCTTAGTCCCACTATATATTTATATAACCTTAGTGTGGGATGCTTGCTTTCTCTCCGACTGTTGCGCTTTGGATTTACAAAGCAATGTCGATGGCATGCATAGCTATGTCATGGCCATCCTGCATATCCTGTAGTCTTTAGCGAACGCCTGGAAATTAAATAGAATTGCTATTAACTAGTATCCTAAAATTTTGATAAAAAAACACACTTACATAATATAATTATAAATGAACATATAGATAGAAACCTTAGGGATATATTCTTAAAACTTACATTGTCAGGCGGTGCAAGCACGTCCTCACCCTCACGATGATCATTAACATGGTCATCATGGGAACATAATAAAAATATAAACATCCATGCCTCTAATATTGTGATCTTTTATCAATTAACAATCCTTCATTATGATCCCCGTGAACATACTAGTCATTGTGATCCCCAACTTCAATGTTTGGTGGTGTTGGCAACCCAACTGAGAATGGATTGGAGTTATCATACTTATCATAGTACTCTTCTTCATCTATAGGATCTTGAATGAACTGTCTTTTACCATGAAGAACAACCGACCAATTATCATTTGCAGGATCATCGATATAAAATACTTGTTTTGCCTGTGATGCCAATATGAATGGTTCACCCTTCTCGCCAATCTTTTCAAAGTTCACTAATGTCAAACCCAATTCATCCACTATAACTCCTTTGTTGTTGTAAACCCAATTACATTTAAACAGTGGAATTCTGAAATCTACATAGTCAAACTTCCATATGTCTTCAATGACACCATAATATGACATTTTAGCTTCACATGGACTTTTATCCTTTGTACTTGCAAAAAACAATGAAGACGCTTAAAGGGTGACCCCACTATTTTGGACGACACTCTTATCATCTTGACGCTTTGTGTAATATGAGAAACCATTTATGTCAAACCCTTCATAAGACATAACATTCAATTTTGGTTTAAAGGCGAGGCATTTGATGGTTTCAGTAACATTATCTGGTGTTTGAGATAGTTGATGTAAGACTTTATCTTCAAACCACTTAATAAATGTCTTTTTATGCTCTCTAGCAAGCCACATTGAATTGGATCGAGGATATTGTCTCTTGATGAAATTGGTATGTTCCTCGATATAAACACTCACTTCGTCGATGTTGTGTAAAATATACAAGTGACCTTACTCCAACTGCTCACGGCTGATTACTTTCACCCGTGATCCCAAAACTCCTTTGCCAAAATGCTCCTCAATATTCTTATCATTCACGGGAGCATCATTACCACTCAGAAAGTCATTGCAAAAATCCATAACCTTTCTCGCCACATACTACTCCCTTTAGGCCGATAACAGTTTCGAACATCACCTTTAAAAATGCTCATGTATCGTTCAAAGGGATACATCCAATGCAAGAAAACTGGTCCCAACATTTTCACTTCCCTAGTCAAGTCGACAACAAGATGTACCTTGATATCAAAGAACGACGGAGGAAAATACATCTCAAGATGACATAGGGTAACAACCACTTCTCTTTGCAAATTATCGAGAGTATCAAGGTCAATAATTGGCTGCACAGACTGTTAAAAAAGAAACAAAGTCTGGTGATTGCAAACCTTACATGCTTTGACAATATAGATCTAATTGCCACAGGCAATATTTGTTGCATTAGAATGTGACAATCATGAGATTTAAGACCTATCAACTTCAGATCTTTCATTGATACCAATGTACGGATGTTGGATGAGTAACCCTGTGGCACCTTAACATTTACCAAGCATTCACAAAAAGCTTTCTTCTCCTTTCTAGACAACATGTAACAAGCAGGAGGTAAGTATGTTCTCTGATCGCTACTAACTACTTCTGTTAATTCTGTCCTTATTCCCATTTCATGTAGGTCCATTCTAAAATTTATCCCATCTTTAGTCTTACCTGGTATATTCAACAGAGTATCAATGACGCTATCACATACATTTTTCTCAACGTGCATGACATCGATACAATTCCTGACTGTCAAAGAACTCCAATAAGGAAGATCTCAAAATATTGACTTCTTCTTGAATAAAGACTTGTCACTCTGTGTGGCCATCGTACATTGTGATATCTTACCAAATTCATTGGCGATGACTTTTACTCTTTCATAAACATCCTCCCTTGATATAGGTTTAGGTGCAATCTGTTCTTCATTTTGTCCATTGAATGCTTTGTGCAACCTACGATACGGATGAACTTTTGGAAGAAGCCTTCGATGACCAAGATATACAGTCTTGTCGCTGTGTTTTAGTCGTATTAAATCAGTGTTCCCTTCACATATAGGACACGCTTTAGATCCTTTGACACTATATCCAGAAAAATTCCCATACGCTAGAAAGTTATTCACAATGCAAAACAACATAGTGTGCAAATGAAATGTCTCTCTTCGTGAAGCATCATAGGTCATCACACCTTCACCCAAGAGCTTCTTCAAGTCATCAATCATAGGTTCAAGATAAACGTTGATATCATTTCTAGGTTGTTTAGGGCCCGATATCAACAACAACAACATAACAAACTTAGTTTTCATACACAACGAGGGAGGAAGCTTGTATATAACAAGCATAACTGGCCAAGTGCTATGTTGGCTACTCAATGTCCCGTATGGATTCATCCCATCTATATAAAGCCCAAGCCTTAGATTCCTATCTTCTTCACCAAATTCAGGGTACAATAAATCCATCTTCTTCCACTGTGGGGAATCAGATGTATGTCGTAGGATCCCATCATTATTTTTCTTAGCATCTGCATGCCATCTCAAATTCTTCGCATCTATAGGATTGGCAAACAAGCATTGAAACTGTGGTATTATATGTAGATACCACATCACCTTGGTAGGAGAACCCATTTTAGACTCCCCCTGACTCGTCAATTTATACCTTGACGCACCACATTTCAGACAATATTTCAAATCCACATAGTCCTTCTGAAATAATACACAATCATTTGAGCATGCATGTATCTTCTTGGCCTCCATTCCCATTGGGCACAACAATTTCTTTAATCGGTATGTTGAGATTGACAGCTCGTTTCCTTCAGGAAGAATTTCTTTCAAAAGAGACAACAATGACGTGAAGCTTTTGTCACTCCATCAATTGTTAGCTTTCAATTTATACAATCTCAACACAGTGCTAAGCTTCGTAAACTTACAACCTACATATAACGGTATCTCAGTATCATGCACAATGTTTCTAAACATGAGAGGTGGATCGGTGTGCTCTACCCCACAACTATCCAGCATCACATCAATGATGTCTACTGGAATTGGTTTGTTCACATCTACGTCATCGGAGGCAATTACTTCTTCCACACAAGAATTGCTATTGCCATCGACTGATTTTAGGTTTGAAATCTTTCCATGCCAATGCCATTCTGTATAGCCTTGTACAATCCCATTGCACATGACCTGACTTTTGATTTCGTCACTAGTGCTGACTTTCAAGTTGTTACCGCAATGCCTATATGAACAGTAGAACCTATCTCCAGGTTGTTTCCTATGTTCCTCGGCAAATCTAATAAACTGATCAACACCAGAAATAAACTCTTGGGTGCAGCGATTTGGAATGGACATCCATGATCTATCTATTCTATGATCAAAGAGAAAATAAGTATATCTTAGAACAAGATTAGGGTATAGGGTTAACATATTAGAGTTTATGCATGGTTAATACTTTAGGGTTTAAGGTCTTATATATAATAAATGTGTACCACCTATCCCATTCTTGAACACCTAATCTCAGTAGTAAGTGTATAATGTGTATTGGGTTTTCAAATGGGGAAATGCTACCGAAATTTTCTTGAAAACCAAATACACATTATACACTTACATCCTAAGTGAGATTAGGTGTTCAAGAATAGTCCCAAACTGGGGACTATCCAAGATTTACTCCTAATGAGTAAATCTTGGATGGGTTTGTAGGCCAACAAATACATGTGTTGTCATTCTTATATATAATAAATGTGTACTACCTATCCCATTCTTGAACACCTAATCTCACTAGTAAGTGTATAATGTGTATTGGGTTTTCAAAAAAAATTCGGCAGCATTTCTTCGTTGTTCTCCAAGTACATATGTACATAGAGAACAAACAGGGAAGTTCTACCGAAGTTTTATTGAAAACCCAATACACATTATACACTTACATCCCAAGTGAGATTAGGTGTTCAAGAACAGTCCCAAACCGAGGACTATCCAAGATTTACTACTAATGAGTAAATCTTGGATGGGTTTCTTGGCCAACAAAATCATATCATTAAGAACATGGTTTCATGTTAGGTCATCATAGGTCATAATAATCCACTAGAATGAGCAAAAGAGGTCTCATGGTGTTAAAATAGCATAAGAGTATTAGATCTTGATTCTAGAGTGTACAAGACATAATAGTGACTACTGATTTTGTGGGGTGATATCATTTCATGGGATTTATAGATTCAAACTTAACAAGTGTACAAGTTGCATCATTTTAATACTCTAAAGGTGACTAGTGGGTCATAGCACATAAAAGATGGGATTAGAAGGAAAGTAAGCAACCTAGATCAATTAACACTCATCTCAATGAATCATTAGTTACTGAGGTACCAAGAAAGAGTGCTTTTAATCACTAGGATCATACAAGTTGCAATGTTGATTAAGTCTATGTGATTAAAGATCAAGCAGTGTAATAAAACAGGGATTCAAAGAAGATATGAACATAATTAGGGGAAATAGACATCATCATTGGAAAGCTGAGGGTTTTTTGATCATTTTGGTAAATAAAAATTTATTATTTGGGCCCAGCCGATCAAGCGTCTTGCTCTGGAGTAGGGAGAGAAGGAGAGTAAGTGGGTTTTGGGGGGTGTTTACCTCTGTTTGAGCCCAATTGGGTGTCTTTCTCTGGAGTAGGGAGAGAGGGTGATATGGAGGGGTGCACGTGGAAGTCAAGCGGGCAGGCGAGTAGGCAGCCGGTGAGCGAGCAAGGAGAGAAGGGTGCGCGACTGTAACATCCCTGACTTGGGTTATGCTTTAACCCTAGATGTTTTGTTTAAGAAAGATAATTATATGCTTGCTTTTATCTTTTAAAAAGTAATTAAGGCTCAAGAGGAACTTATGTTTCAATTTTAGTCCTTTTTGAATAATGTTGAAAACAAAGTTTTGCCCATTTCGGACTAAAGTGCAAATTACCCAAGTTGGGGGGTTAACTTGCAAATGTTACATGATAAAATGTTCCTCAAGTGTTGAAGAATCATAAGAATGAAAATAATGCAGAGGTATGGCTTCCGCAAGCCTGAGCACCAAGAAAGAGCTTATTAAGCAATGTTTGTGCATTAAAACCTAGTTTTGGTTTAATTTGCAATTTACCCAAAACCTAGGGTTCAATGTGCATAATACCACTTCTAGAGAGTCCCAAATGTTTCTGGGTATCAATTAGAGACAATAATATCAGAGGGGCATCTCATTTGAATCTCTTTGGGGGAGAGAGAATTAAAATAATCAAGATTTAAGCATAATTGAAACCCTAATTCAATTTAATGCAAAATAAATATATTAATGGAAGTACCCTTCAACCAAAAATGTGATGGTTGAATTTATATAAGTATGGAAGTCCTTGTGCCTTGCAATGGCACCGAAATATCTAAAGTGAGTCGAGAGCCCACTCACATTAGTTAAAGAAAAAGTAATATCCACTAATTTTTGGCTATTATTATTATATTGATTAAGGTACTTAATTGTTTTCTTTTTATTCATGGATAAAGAAGAGGATTTCAAAGGGGAGGATGATGTATTTTTATGAAAGGAAGTGAGGGGGATAAGTGGCACCAATTTAGGGAATTAAAGGATTTTTTTAACACTTTCTCTCTCTTGAATTTCCCTTATATACACTCCATTCTTTCACCCACATGAAAGGCTTTTTTAACTCTTCTTTCTTTCCTTGCTTTGGCCAAACACAAGGGAGCTTAGGAGCAATAGGAGGACGTACCCCATCCTGTAGGTGAGCTTCTTAATCATCTTCAACCTTGATTTCATGGTGGAAATCGAAATTCAATGCTTATTTTCTTCTTTTCTCCATTCAATCTTCAACTTTGGTCATTCTTTTCAGTTAAAGACTTGGGGACGGACCTTGGGAAGTTGAGAAAGCTTCATTCACCATTAAAGACGTGAAGCTTGAAGCTTGGATTCAACTTTGAAGGCGGGTTATATAACTTGAACCCTTAAATATCATTATTGATTTCATTTCTTCATCATATGTTGATTCCTTTTCCTTTCCCGAATTTCCTTTTGATTAATTGTTGAAATCACCACAAAGATCACAGAAAATTTCGAAGGTTTGAAGCTTGAAGATGATGATTTGATCTTATCACACACCTTAAGAAATATCAGGTTCAAATAGTTTCAACTTGAGACCAATCGGTCTCAAGACCGATTGAAACCAAACGGTCTCAAGACCGTTTGGGATCAAATAGTCTCAAGAACGTTTGGAGATACTTGCTGATGTAGTTGAATGTTGATCCAATGGTTCTAATTGATTGACTCATAATAGGTTTAGTGATGGATAATCTACTAATTACAAACTCTAATCGGGTTGAAGTGTTGAAACCCTAATTGCATTGGATCAATTTCATGGTTGATGGTCCAAACGGGCTCAAGACCGTTTGAGGCCAAACGGTCTCAAGACCTTTAGGAGGTCAAGGGCTGTGATGGATGGTTGGATATCCAAGGGTTATAATTTTATGTACTCTCAATGGTCCAATTGATGAATGATTCAATGAAGCAAACCCTAATTGATTGGTTGAAGGAAACCCTAGATGATCCTTTCGGTTTCAAAGTAGTTTGGACCAAACGGTCTTCAAACCGTTTGAGATCAAATGGTCTCAAACTATTTGGAGGTCCAATCGGTTTCAAGGTTGATTCATCCAATCAGTTTCAAATGATGATGGGTCCAATCGGTTTCAATGTACATATGATCAAACGGTTTTAAGGGTTGATGCCCAAACAGTTTCAAAACCGTTTGGAGGGAAAACGGTCTCAACCCTTGATGCCCAAATGGTTTCAAAACAATTTGGAGGGCAAACGGTTTTAAAACTTTTTGGAGGCACTAGTACATAACTGACCTTTAGTGTCAGTTTTTTAAGACCTTTAGTGTCATTTGCAGGATCATCGATATAAAACACTTGTTTTTCCTGTGATGCCAATATGAATGGTTCACCCTTCTCGCCAATCTTTTCAAAGTTCACTAACGTGAAACCCAATTCATCCACTATAACTCCTTTGTTGTTGTAAACCCAATTACATTTAAAGAGTGGAATTCTGAAATCTACATAGTCAAACTCCATATGTCTTCAATGACACCGTAATATGACATTTTAGCTTCACATGGACTTTTATCCTTTGTACTTGCAAAAAACAATGAAGATGCTTGAAGGGTGACCCCACTATTTTGGATGACACTCTTATCATCTTGACTCTTTGTGTAATATGAGAAAACATTTATGTCAAACCCTTCATAAGACATAACATTCAATTTTGGTTTAAAGGTGAGGCATTTGATGGTTTCAGTAACATTATCTGGTGTTTGAGATAGTTGATGTAAGACTTTATCTTCAAACCACTTAATAAATGTCTTGTTATGCTCTCTAGCAAGCCACATTGAATTGGATCGAGGATATTGTCTCTTGATGAAATTGGTATGTTCCTCGATATAAACACTCACTTCGTCGATGTTGTGTAAAATATACAAGTGACCTTGCTCCAACTGCTCACGGCTGATTACTTTCACCCGTGATCCCAAAACTTCTTTGCCAAAATGCTCCTCAATATTCTTGTCATTCACGGGAGCGTCATTACCACTCAGAAAGTCATTGCAAAAATCCATAACCTTTCTCGCCACATAATACTCCCTTTAGGCCGATAACGATTTCGAACATCACCTTTAAAAACGCTCATGTATCGTTCAAAGGGATACATCCAATGCAAGAAAATTGGTCCCAACATTTTCACTTCCCTAGTCAAGTGGACAACAAGATGTACCATGATATCAAAGAATGACGGAGGAAAATACATCTCAAGCTGACATAGGGTAACAACCACTTCTCTTTGCAAATTATCGAGAGTATCAAGGTCAATAATTTGCTACACAGACTGTTGAAAATGAAACAAAGTCTGGTGATTGCAAACCTTACATGCTTCGGCAATATAGATCTAATTGCCACAGGCAATATATGTTGCATTAGAATGTGACAATCATGAGATTTAAGACCTATCAACTTCAGATCTTTCATTGATACCAATGTGCAGATGTTGGATGAGTAACCCTGTGGCACCTTAACATTTACTAAGCATTTACAAAATGCTTTCTTCTCCTTTCTAGACAACATGTAACAAGCAGGAGGTAAGTATGTTCTTCGATCGCTACTAACTACTTCTGTTAATTCTGTCCTTATTCCCATTTCACATAGGTCCATTCTGTCTTTTATCCCATCTTTAGTCTTACCTGGTATATTCAACAGAGTAACGGTGACGCTATCACATAAATTTTTCTCAACATGTACGACATCGATACAATGCCTGACTGTCAAAGAACTCCAATAAGGAAGATCCCAAAATATCGACTTCTTCTTGAATAAAGACTTGTCACTCCTTGTGGCCATCATACATTGTGATCTCTTACCAAATTCATTGGCGATGTCTTTCACTCTTTCATAAACATCCTCCCCTGATATAGGTTTAGGTACACTACGCTCCTCATTCTGTCCATTGAATGCTTTGCGCAACCTACGATACGGATGAAATTTTAGAAGAAACCTTCGATGAGCAAGATATACTATCTTGCCACCGTGTTTTATTCGTATTAAATCAATGTTCTCTTCACATATAGGACACACTTTAGATCCTTTGACACTATATCCAGACAAATTCCCATATGATGGAAAGTCATTCACAATGCAAAACAACATAGCATTCAAACAAAATGTCTCTCTTCGTGAAGCATCATAGGTCATTACACCTTCACCCCAGAGTTTCTTTAAGTCATCAATCAAAGGTTCAAGATAAACATCGATATCCTTTCTAGGTTGTTTAGGGCCCGATATCAACAACGACAGCATAACGTACTTATTTTTCATACACAACCAGGGAGGAAGATTGTATATAACAAGCATGACTGGCCAAGTGCTATGTTGGATGCTCAATGTCCCGTACGGATTCATCCCATCTGTACAAAGCCCAAGTCTTAGATTCCTATCCTCTTCACTGAATTTAGGGTACAATAGATCAATCTTCTTCCATTGCGGGGAATTAGACGCATGTCGTAGGATCCCATCATTATTTTTCTTAACATATGCATGCCACCTCAAATTCTTTACATCTATAGGATTGGCAAACAAGCGTTGAAACCGTGGTATTATAGGTAGATACCACATCACCTTGGCGGGAGAACCAGTTTTGGACTCCCCCAAAGTCGTCAATTTATACCTCGACGCACCACATTTCGGACAATCTTTCAAATCCACATAGTCCTTTTGAAATAATACACAATCATTCTTGCATGCGTGTATCTTCTTGGCCTCCATTCCCATTGGGCACAACAATTTATTTAACCGGTATGTTGAGATCGGCAGCTCGTTTCCTTCAGGAAGAATTTCTTTCAACAAAGACAACAATGACGTGAAGCTTTTGTCGCTCCATCGATTGTTAGATTTCAGTTTATACAATCTCAACACAGCGCTAAGCTTCGTAAACTTACAACCCGTGTATAATGGTATCTCAGCATCATGCACAATGTTTCTAAACATGGGAGGTGGATCGGTGTTCTCTACCCCACAACTATCCAGCATCGCATCAACGATGTCTACTGGAATTGGTTCATTCACATCTACATCATCGGAGGCAATTTCTTCTTCCACACAAGCACGGCTATCGACATCAACTAGTTTTAGGTTTGAAATCTCTCCATGCCAGTGCCATTCTGTATAGCCTTGTACAATCCCGTTGCACATGACATGACTTCTGATTTCGTCACCAGTACTGACTTTCAAGTTGTTACCGCAATTCCTACATGGATAGTAGAACCTATCTCCAGGTTGTTTCCTATGTTCCTCGCCAAATCTAACAAACTGATCAAGACCAGAAATAAACTCTGGGGTGCAGCGATTGCGAATGGACATCCATGATCTATCCATTCTATGATCAAAGACAAAATAAGTATATATTACCACAAGATTAGGGTCTAGGGTAAACAAATTAGAGTTTATGGTTATATCTTTAGGGTTTATACATGTGATGTCATTCTTAAATGTGTATCACCTATCCCATTCTTGAACACCTAATCTCACTATTAAGTGTATAATGTGTATTGGGTTTTCAAGAAAATTTCGGCATAATTTCCTTGCTGTTCTCCAAGTACATATGTACTTGAGAACAAATGGGGAAATGCTGCTCAAATTTTTCTTGAAAACCCAATACACATTATACACTTACATCCTAAGTGATATTAGGTTTTCAAGAATAGTCCCAAACTGAGGACTATCCAAGATTTACTCCTAATGAGTAAATCTTGGATGGGTTTCTAGGCCAACAAATACAACACCAGTTCCTTGTTCACAACCCCATTCAACACACAAATATATGCAAGCACAAGATTTATTCATATCCTAGGTTGATTTACAATAGGAACATCTAAATAAGTAAACTCAAAACATTAGATAAATAAATATAATCAGTAGATAAACAAATACAAATCAATAGATAAAAAAGTACATCTCAGTTGATAAACAAATATAAATAAAGAGATGATTAAATAATTTTAAAAAGTAGATGAATAAATATAAAGCCCTAACTTTAAATAACGTGATGAATAAAAAATCATTAGATGAACGAGTAGATAAGTAAATACAAATCAGTATTTAAGTAAATACAAATCAGAGCATCTTTCTCTGGAGCTGGGAGAGAGGGTGAGACAGAGGGTTTTTGGGGATGTTTACCTCTGTTTGAGCCCAGTCGGGCGAGTTTCTCTGGAGCAGGGAGAGAGGGCGAGATGGATGGGTGCACGTGAAGCTGAACGGGCAGGCGAGCGTGGAAGAGCGGTGAGCAGGCAGAAGGTCGGCGAGCTCCTGATCTGTAATGGAAGTGATCATTGAAAAAATACTAGACAATCATATTTTATTTCATATACAATGTTCAATTTAAATAAACACTCCCTTAGAGGATCTAATATTAGGCACAAAGTCATGTCTTAAATACGTAGAAACGGAGATGGTTCCATTACCTTTGATTGGCCGGAGCAGCGGCGGAAGCAGTGGCGGCGGCGGAAGGCAGAAGGAAGGTGGCGCTGGAGTTGGAGCAGTTAGAGAGAAGGCCGCCGGAGTTGGCCGGAGCAGTAAGAGAGCAGGCTGTCGGAGGCGCCGGAACAGCAAGAGAGCAGGCCACCAGAGTTGGAAAGAGAGCAGGCCACCAGAGACCAGGAGACCGGGCCGCTGGAGCAGTGAGCGGCGGAAGCAGAGGAGTAGAGACCAGCAAGCGGTGAGTAGCAGGTGGCCGGTGGCGAGCAAGGAGAACGGACAGCAAGCGGTGAGCAGCAGGTGGTCAGCGGCGAGCAAGGAGAACGGCCAGCAAGCGACGAGCAGCAGGTGGCCGACGGCGAGCAAGGAGAACGGCGGCGGCGAGCAAGGAGAATGGCGGCGGTGGGTGCTCACTACCGGAATCACCAGACCCTAAGTCGATTGCAACACAGAGAGAAAGGGGAAGATTCAGGCTCACTCGTGCGATATTAAGTTAACATTCGGTGTCAGTTATTCAACAAAATCGACACATAACACTAACGGTGTTTGTTAACAACACAAACCGACACCTTTTCCCCATGATAATCGTCGGTTTTAACTAGAAAAACACCGACGTTTATCTACATATGCCGATTAAAAAATTAGTTCTCGATTAATGACCATAGTCGTCGGTTTTTTTTAAAATCCGACGCTCAAAGGGTGTGAAAACTTTCCCGCGAAGAGCGTGGGAAAACCCATAAGTGTCGGTCATTGTTGTAAAATCGACGATCAAAATGTGCCCAATTTCTGTTTCACGAATAACCTTTCGTCGTCGGTTTATTAGTTAATGACCGACACCATATGTTAAATTTTTGGAGGTAATTTTTTTCGCTGGAAATTTTGGATTTGGTAGTTATTTTTTGACGTCGGTTTGTTATTAAGTAACTGACACCAAATAAAAGTGATACCCGTGTCTGGTCACCCTTCACAGATTGATGTCAGTTTATTTTATAAACTGGCATTGTATTGTTTAGGTGTCGATGTATTTATAAAACCGACGCCTTTAAAAGTGACATTATAAGCCATTTCTGTAGTAGTGAGGTTGAGGGGTCAAAACCGGTTGGAGGTTCAATGCAACCAAAATCATTTGAAGACCTAATGTATTGAAAGACCAATTAACCCTATGATTGTTAATGATGTATATCAAAGATAATTACAAGGGTTGTACTTTTAAGGTACTAGGGTGATTAGTACCCTTAGAGGGGTTAACCTTTGATGGTTATGAAAGAAATATCTCAATACACTATGCTAACCCTAAATGTATGTACTTGAATGAAGGGTTGACCTAATCCAATCAAGCTTGAAGTAATCAACATCCTAGAGAGGATGAGAGAGAGAGGAATTCATACATGTATAATAATCATGTAGTGGTTAAGCCTCAACACTTTCAACATGAATAAAATATGTAATTAGGGTATGATACTTGATAAAGAGATCATGAAACCCTAATCGAGGAGGTTGATGAGCCCTAATCCTAATTTAGGGCAATGATAGGTGAAACCCTAATCTAGGGTAATGGTTTAACCCTAATCTAGGGTGATGATATGAGAAATCCCAACTCAGGGTGATATAATGAAAAACCCTAATTTAAGAGGATGCTTCATGAAACCCTAATTTGGGGAAAAGTTATAAGGAACCTTAATTCAAGATATTGACGTGTGAAACCCTAATCTAGGGTGATGTCGTGTGAAACCCTAATGCAGTGATGTGATGTGAAACTCTAATCCAGGTTGATGTTATGTAATGCTATATGAAACCCTAATCCTAATATAGGGTGAAGGTATGTGAAACCCTAATTTTGGGTTATAGTGCCTGAAACCCTAATCTTGGGCAATATGATGATAAACCATAACCCTAATTTTGGGTAATGGGATGAGTATCCCTAATTGACATGAATTGGGAAACTCTAATCCTAATGAGGGAATAGTGATGCTACCCTTACATTGCATAGTGCTAATATGTAATTGATATAACTGTTATCTTGTGTACTAACCATGCATGTATCATGAGATGTTCGGCATAGCCAGGTATGAGCTATGATGTTTTACTATTGAAATTATTTTATGGGCCTTGTGAGCCATAATATGCTTTGTTGCCTAGTAAGAGGTAATAAGAGATTAAATGGGCGTTGAAAGCCATGTGAGATGCTTGTGTAACAAGTATCATGTTTACCTTGGTCAGAAGACCTGAATGTATTAGTTACCTGATAAGTGGTAACAAGTTTTCTTTGATGAACTGAGGGTTTGAATACCCATATTCCATATTCATGATGATGATATGTTAAGGGATGAGAATGCCCATGATGTGACAACGGATTGAGATCCCAATGTTTTATAAAGCTTCGAAAAGTACTTGATAGAAGTATTACACATTCTTTGTAGCATTTGTTATAATAATTTATGTTTGAAAACCTGACTGGTGCTAAAAGAATATGGTAATGTACTTAATTAATCAAGTGAAATCTTATCATGTAGAGCCCTGGCCATAGATCCATCATCGTCAGTAGTTGGTGATGGTGAAATAGGTTTTCCTATGGAAATTCCTGGAATGCATATTTTTGAATATGTTGGGGTAATGAGAAAAAATATCCTTACACCTCATAGGAATGACTGCGGGCCATATCTTTTGCACAAGAATAGTTACAGAACATATCCTAATAAGAGTATGGCTATGAGCCATAAATCCCCAATACCAGGCATTGGCTACGGGCCATATCCTAAAGAAAGTATATGCTACGGGCTATAACTCTATAGCGAAGTTGCTAGTATACCCTGGAAAGCTATTTAGCAGAGACACAAGATGTCCTGCATTTTGTACTCACACTAACTGAGGAGGATGAGGTCATGGAAATCTGTCTCTTCCTTGACTTATGTATGGTACCGATTTCGACTTCGCAATGGTTGGTTGGAGTATGAGCAGTATACCTCATCTCCTCAGGGTTTAAGTATGATTGTAAAATGTAATCAGTCGTATAGTGTATTTGCTTAAGGTTGAAATACGAGAATCATTTGTTGATGTTACCTTGATTAGCATATCCTATATGGATAAATGTTATACATGTTCTTCAATTCCTTATTGGATAAGTGACATGCTTCTTTATCAAGACTATAGTTGAAATGCTTTGAATAAGAACATTTCTCTAATCTATTTAGACATTGATTTACCTGTTGTTGAATATATATATGATTCCTCTGCTCAGTTTTATTCTATTAAACTACAATAATAATGTTTTTGGCAGAGAGTTATATCTCTCACTGGGACTGGATTCATGACTGCAATATGACTGTTAGCCATAGAGAAGATAATCTGTTGTTAGAAACCCCTTTGCTGGGAACTGTAGTTTTACGGGAGGTGTGTTCTCCCTGCATTCTTTCCTTTTCTGAACATCACATTCAGGTGGATCTTATACCACTTGAGATGCACGGGTTCGATATAATTCTTGGGATGGACACCATAGAAAAGTATAAGGTTTTCTTGGATTGTGATTCTAAGCAAGCTGTGTTCACAGATGACGGTGACACATAGATCTTTCAGGGAGATAGAAAGATTCTTCCGACCTATCTAGTGTCAGCTATGGTAGCTGAGAAGCTGATGAGACAACGATGCTTTGCTTTCTTGGCACATGTGGTAGATACCACAATGGAGAGCCATAATATTTATGAAGTTCTGATAGTTAGGGAGTTTGAAGATGGGTTCCCTAAGGAACTTCCAGGTGTTCCTCTGCCCCGAGAGATTGATTTTGAGATTAATCTAATCCCAGGCACGCAACCAATAGCACAAACACCGTATAGAATGGCACCTGCTCAGATGGCAGAGCTCAAGAAATAGCTACAGGAGTTGCTTGAGAAAGGTTTTATCAAACTGAGTACTTCACCATGGGGTGCTCCAGTTCTCTTTGTTAAGAAGAAGGACGAATCTATGCGGTTATGCATTGATTACAAATAGTTGAATAAAGTAACCATAAAGAACAGGTATCCTTTGCCAAGGATCGATGACCTGTTTGATCAGTTGTGTGGTGCAACTATCTTCTCTAAGATAGATCTGAGGTCAAGATATCATCAGTTGTGTATCAAGGAGAGTGACATACCTAAGTCTGCCTTTAGGACAAGGTATGTTCACTATGAGTTCATAGTTATGTCATTTGGACTAACTAATGCACCAGCTGCATTCATGGAACTCACGAATAGAATCTTTCGACCTTTTCTTGATCATTTCATAGTAGTCTTCATAGGTGACATCTTGATATACAGTAGAGATGCTCAACAGCATGAGCAACACCTCTGTCAGGCTTTAACTTTGCTAAGAGAGCATAAGTTGTATGCTAAGTTTAGCAAATGCAAATTTTGGTTACCAGAAGTTACTTTTCTAGGACACGTAATATCTGCCTCAGGTATCTGTGTTGATCCCAAGAAGGTAGAATCTGTCCTGCAATGGGAACAACCAAAGACACCGACGGATATACGCAGTTTCCTAGCACTGGAAGGCTATTACAGGAGGTTCATTAAGAACTTCAGTGCTATAGCTTTACCCCTCACCAAGTTGACCAGGAAGGAGGTTCCTTTTGTCTAGAATGACAAGTATCAACATTCTTTCCAGCTGTTGAAAGAAAGGTTAACAAGTGCACCTGTGTTGGTTTACCTGAGTAAGGGAAGGGGTACATAGTTTTCTGTGATGCATCTAAGAATGGTCTAGGATGTGTGTTGATGCAGGATAATCAAGTGATTTCTTTTACCTCTCGACAGCTTAAGAAACATGAGGAGAATTATCTGACACATGATCTAGAGCTAGCTGTTGTGGTCCATGCTTTGAAGATCTGGAGACATTATCTCTATGGAGAAACATTCCAGATGTTCACATACCATAAGAATCTAAAATGTGTCTTCTCACAATATGAATTGAACATGAGACAATGCCGCAGGATGGAGTTAATCAAGGACTACGATTGTACAATTGATTATCATCCAGGGAAGGCTAATGTAGTGGTTGATGCACTAAGTAGGAAATCATCATCACTAGCCTTAGATAAAGCACAGTTGAACTCCTTAGTGTGCTTTAAAAGAGATATGCTTATCTCCTTGAGGCAAAACAATATACAGCTTAAGGTATCATTGTTAGCCAGGTTGTTAGCTGAGATGCACATAAAACCTACTCTAAAACAACAGATTAAAGAAGCACATCAAGTTGATACTGTGGTTCAGCAGATCAGGTCAGAGTATGGTAATGAGAAACGGGATGGCTTTCATGAGTCAGAGGATTAGGTAGTATGTTACAATGGTAGGATGGTAGTACCTGATGCCAATGACTTAAGGAAGTTAGTCATGGAGGAAGCTCACTCATCTATGTATGCAATGCATCCAGGGAGTACCAAAATGTATCATAATTTGAAGGATATGTATTGGTGGCCAGGATTGAAAAATGATGTAGCTGAGTTTGTTATGTGGTGTCTGGTGTGTCAGCAGGTTAAAGCTGAACATCAAAATCCCGTAGGAACAATGCAAACTTTGCCTATACCGCAGTGAAAATGGGACCATGTGACCATGGACTTTGTGGTTGGTTTGCCTAGAACAACCAAAGGTCATGATTCCATATGGGTGATAGTTGATAGGTTGACTAAGATAGGACATTTCCTTCCTGTCAAAACAACCTACACTGCTAGAAGCTTGCACAGATATATATAGATGAGATAGTGCGATTGCACATGGTTCCATCTACTATTATTTCTGATAGAGGTCCCCCATTCACGAGTCATTTTTGGGAGCGAATCCATAAATCTTTAGGTACGCAGCTAAGGTTTAGTACTACCTTTCACCCACAAATAGATGGACAATATGAGAGGACCATACAAACTTTGGAGGATTTGCTTAGGGCATGTGTCCTTAAGTTTATAGGAAGTTGGGATCTACACCTGAGTTTGATAGAATTTGCTTACAATAATAGCTATTAGCACAGTATTGATATGGAACCATATGAGGCATTATATGGTAGACGTTGTAGATCTCCGTTATGTTGGTATGAAATAGGAGAATATCAATATTTGGGTCCTGAGCTAGTGCAGCAGACAACTGAGAAGATTAAAGTAATACAACAATAATTAAAGACTGCACAGGATAGATAGAAGTCGTAGGCTGACAAATGGTGAAGACCTTTAGAATTCCAAGTTGGAGACAAAGTATATCTCAAGGTCTCACCTTAGAAAGGTGTCCTTAGATTTGGAAAAAAAGGAAAGTTAGCTCCTAGATTTATGGGGCCTTATCCAATCATTGAATGGATTGGAAAGGTAGCCTATAAGATGGAGTTGTCACCTGAGATGCATAAGTTGCATCCAGTGTTCCATATCTCCATGCTAAGAAAGTGTCATCCTAACACAGAGTTAGTTTTGCAACCTGTGGAGGTAGAATTAAATGATGATATATCATATGTTGAAGGACATGTGATGATCCTTGATAAAAGAATTAAAAAGCTGAAAAAGAAAGACATATGTCTTATGAAAGTTCTCTGGCATCACCATGGCATTGAAAAAGCTACATGGGATCTAGAGGAAGAGATGAGGAGGAAGTACCCTTCTCTTTTCTCTTGATGATTTCGGGGACGAAATCCCTATTAGGGGTGGATAATTTGTAACATCCCTGACTTGGGTTATGATTTAACCCTAGATGTTTTGTTTAAGAAAGATAATTATATGCTTGCTTTTATCTTTTGAAAAGTAATTAAGGCTCAAGAGGAACTTATGTTTCAATTTTATTCCTTTTTGAATAATGTTGAAAACAATATTTTGCCCATTTTGGACTAAAGTGCAAATTAACCAAGTTGAGGGGTTAACTTACAAATGTTACATGATAAAATGTTCCTTAAGTGTTGAAGAATCATAAGAATGAAAATGATATAGAGGTATGGCTTCCACAAGCCTGAGCACCAAGAAAGAGCTTATTAAGCAATGCTTGTGCATTAAAACCTAGTTTTGGTGTAATGTGCAATTTACCCAAAACCTAGGGTTCATTGTGCAAAACACCACTTCTAGAGAGTCCCTATTGTTTCTTGGTATCAATTAGAGACAAGAAGATTAGAGGGGTGTCTCATTTGAATCTCTTTGGGGGAGAGAGAATCTTGATATTAAAATAATCAAGATTTAAGCATAATTTAAACCCTAATTCAATTTAATGCAAAAATAAATATATTAATGGAAGTACCCTACAACCAAAAATGTGATGGTTGAATTTATATAAGTATGGAAGTCATTGTATCTTTCTATGACACCGAAATATCTAAAGTGAGTGGAGATCCCACTCACATTAGTTAAAGAAAAAGTAATATCCACTAATTTTTGGATATTATTATTATATTAATTAAGGTGCTTAATTGTTTTCTTTTAATTCATGGATAAAGAAGAGGCTTTCGAAGGGGAGGATGATGGCTTTGTATGAAAGGAAGTGAGGGGGATAAGTGGCACCAATTTAGGGAATTAAAGGATTTTTATAACACTTTCTCTCTCTTGAATTTCCCTTATATACACTCCATTCTTTCACCCACATGAAAGGCTTTTTCGACTCTTCTTTCTTTCCTTGCTTTGGACGAACACAAGGGAGCTTAGGAGCAATAGGAGGACGTACCCCAGCCTGTAGGTGAGCTCCTTAATCATCTTCAATCTTGATTTCATGGTGGAAATCGAAATTCAATGCTTATTTTCTTCTTTTCTCCATTCAATCATCAACTTTGGTCATTCTTTTAACTTAAAGACTTGAGGACGGACCTTGTCAAGTTGAGAAAGCTTCATTCACCATTAAAGACGTGAAGCTTGAAGCTTGGATTCAACTTTAAAGGCGGGTTATATAACTTGAACCCTTAAATATCATTATTGATTTCATTTCTTCATCATATGTTGATTCCTTTTCCTTTCCCAAATTTCCTTTTGATTAATTGTTGAAATCAACACAAAGATCACAAAAAATTATAAGGTTTGAAGCTTGAAGATGATGATGTCATCTTAGCACACACCTCAAGAAATATCAGGTCCAAACGGTTTCAGCTTGAGACCAATCGGTCTCAAGACTGATTGAAACCAAACGGTCTCAAGACCGTTTGGGATCAAACAGTCTCAAGAACATTTGGAGATACTTGCTGATGTAGTTGAATGTTGAACCAATGGTTCTAATTGATTGACTCATAATAGGTTCAGTGATGGATAATCCACTAATTACAAACTCTAATCGGGTTGAAGTGTTGAAACCCTAATTGAATTGGATCAATTTCATGGTTGATGGTCCAAACGGTCTCAAGAGCGTTTGGAGGCCAAACGGTCTCAAGACCGTTTGAGGCCAAACAGTCTCAAGACCGTTAGGAGGTCAAGGGCTGTGATGGATGGTTGGAGATCCAAGGGTTATAATTTGATGTACTCTCAATGGTCCAATTGATGAATAATTCAATGAAGCAAACCCTAATTGATTGGTTGAAGGAAACCCTAGATGATCCTTTCGGTTTCAAGGTAGTTTAGACCAAATGGTCTTGAGAATGTTTGATTCCAAATGGTTTTGAAACCATTTGGAATCAAACGTTCTTCAAACTATTTGATATCAAATGGTCTCAAACCATTTGGAGGTCCAATCGGTTTCAAGGTTGATTCATCCAATCGGTTTCAAATGATGATCGGTCCAATCAGTTTCAATGTACATATGATCAAACGGTTTCAAGGGTTGATGCCCAAATGGTTTCAAAACTATTTGGAGGGTAAACGGTCTCAACCCTATATCCCCAAATGGTTTCAAAACCGTGTGGAGGGCAAACAATTTCAAAACCATTTGGAGGTTGAGGGGTGAAAACCGTTTGGAGGTTCAATGCAACCAAAACTGTTTGAAGATCTAATGTGATGAAAGATCAATTAACCATATGATTGTTAATGATGTATATCAAGTATAATTACAAGGGTTGTACCTTTAAGGTACTAGGGTGATTAGTACCCTTAGAGGGGTTAACCTTTGATGCTTATGAAAGCAATATCTCAATACACTATGCTAACCCTAAATGTATGTACTTGAATGAAGGGTTGACCTAATCTAATCAAGCTTGAAGTAATCAACATCCTAGAGAGGATGAGAGAGAGAGAGAGGAATTCATACATGTATAATACTCATGTAGTGGTTAAGCCTCAACACTTTCAACATGAATAAAATATGTAATTAGGGTATGATACTTGATAAAGAGATCATGAAACCCTAATCGAGGAGGTTGATGAGCCCTAATCCTAATTTAGGGCAATGATAGGTGAAACCCTAATCTAGGGTAATGGTGTAACCCTAATTCAGGGTGATGATATGAGAAATCCCAACTCAGGGTAATATAATGAAAAACCCTAATTTAAGAGGATGCTTCATGAAACCCTAATTTGGGGAAAAGTTATAAGGAACCTTAATTCAAGATATTGATGTGTGAAACCCTAATCTAGGGTGATGCCGTGTGAAACCCTAATGCAGTGATGTGATGTGAAACTCTAATCCAGGGTGATGCTATGTAATACTATATGAAACCCTAACCCTAATATAGTGTGAAGGTATGTGAAACCCTAATTTTGGGTTATAGTGCATGAAACCCTAATCTTGGGCAATATGATGATAAACCATAACCCTAATTTTGGGTAATGGGATGAGTATCCCTAATTGGCATGAATTGGGAAACCCTAATCCTAATGAGGGAATAGTGATGCTACCCTTACATTGCATAGTGCTGATGTGTAATTGATATAACTGTTATCATGTGTACTAACCATGCAGGTATCATGAGATGTTCGGCATAGCCAGGTATGAGCTAGGATGTTTTATTATTGAAATTATTGTATGGTCCTTGTGAGCCATAATATGCTTTGTTGCCTAGTAAGAGGTAACAAGAGATTAAATGGGCATTGAAAGCCGTGTGAGATGCTTGTGTAACAAGTATCATGTTTACCTTGGTCAGATGACCTGAAGGTATTAGTTACCTGATAAGTGGTAACAAGTGTTCTTTGATGAACTGAGGGTTTGAATACCCATATTCCATAATCATGATGATGAGATGTTAAGGGATGAGAATGCCCATGACAACGGATTGAGATCCCAATGTTTTATAAAGCTTCGAAAAGTACTTGATAGAAGTATTACACATTCTTTGTAGCATTTGTTATAATAATTTATGTTTGAAAACCTGACTGATGCTAAAAGAATATGGTAATGTACTTAGTTAATCAAGTGAAATATTATCATGTAGAGCCCTGGCCATAGATCCATCATCGTCAGTAGTTGGTGATGGTGAAACATGTTTTCCTATGGAAATTCCTGGAATGCATATTTTTTAATATGTGGGGGTAATGGGCGAAAATATCCTTACACCTCATAGGAACGACTGCGGGCCATATCTTATGCACAAGAATGGTTACAGACCATATCCCAATAAGAGTATGTCTATGGGCCATAACTCTACAATACCAGGCATTGGCTATGGGCCATATCCTGAAGAGAGTATATGCTACGGGCTATAAATATATAGCGAAGTTGCTAGTATACCCTGGAAAGCTATTTATCAGAGACACAAGATGTCCTACATTTTGTACTCACACTGACAGAGGAGGATGAGGTCAAGGAAATCCAGCTCTTCCTTGACCTATGTATGGTACCGATTTTGACTTCACAATGGTCGGTTGGAGTATGAGCGATATACCTGTTCTCCTCAGGGCTTAAGTATGATTGTAAAATGTAATCATCCGTGTAGCGTATTTGCTTAAGGTTGAAATATGAGAATTATTGGTTGATGTTACCTTGATTAGCATATCCTAGATGGATAAATGTTATACATGTTCTTCAATTCTTTATTGGATAAGTGATATGTTGCTTTATCAAGACTATAATTGAAATGCTTTGAATAAGAATATTGCTCTAATCTGTTTAGACATTAATTTACCTGTTGTTGAATATATATAGGATTCGTATGATTATTTTTATTCTATTAAACTACAATAATAATGTTTTTGGAAGAGAGTTATATCTCTCGCTGGGACTGGGTATCACTCTGTTGGTCACCAACACTTTTTAGGTAGATGTGGAAGAAGAGGAAGAAACCCTATAGCAGGGGAAGAGCAGCAGCAACAGTAGCAACAGGGACAACAGTGATATTCCAGGTGGAGGCACTGACTGTCATATTTTGTATAGAGAGTTTGATGTGTCGTCTCTATACTCTCAGGTCCTTGGAGTTAGTAGTTAGTACTTTTAATGAATCGGTATGAGATTTTGGCTTGATGCCTCGAGGTTCTTATGTTTCCTGTGTATAGTTTTAACAGAGCATTTGATGCTTGTAATCCTCGAGAAGGGATGGTACAGGATATGTACTTATGAACCAGGATGTAAATAAAATACATTGGTCCTTGATAAAAGAGTTTTCCTGTGTTTGGATCTCTTTGTAAATGGTTTTAATTTTTAGTGATTTTTAGTAATACTCTGTTAATGATAGATTCTGCTTAGTTAATGATGTTTTGTTCGAATGGTGCATGACATCGGCGGTGAGATGCAGGCAGTCGGTCGGTGTGCACAGAAGGAATAGAGGCAACATCGATGAGCAAGGAGGAGGGCGGCAATGACGGCGAGCAAAGAGAACGACCGCCGCAACAGCGGCGAGCAGAGAGCAGTCGGCGACGGAATCGCCAGACCCTAAAATCGGTGTTCGATTGCAATGAAACAGAGGAAGAGGAAGAGTCTGCTTCACGCGGGTGCTATTAAGTTAACAATCGGTGTTGGTTATTAAAACCAAATGATGCTTATAACAATAGGAGTCAGTTACCACAAAAAAACCAACACCTTTGCTCTATTATAGTTGTCGGTTTCTACTAGAAAAACTAACGTCTATCTACATATACTGACAAAAACAAAATGTTCTCTAATTATGACCATAGTCGTCGGTTTCCGTATAAAACTGACGCCAAAGGTGGGTGAAAATTTTCACGGGGACAGCGCACGAAACACATCGGTGTCTGTTTTTGCAAGAAAACCGATGATAAAAATCGTCCCAATTTCTGTCTCATGAAAAACTTTTAGTCGTCGGTTGTTTTGTTCACAACCGACGCCGTATGTTAAATTTTGGAGGTAATTTATTTCCATTGGAAAATTTGGATTTGGCGGTCAATTTTAGGCGTCGGTTACTTATTAAGGAACCGAAGCTAAATAAAAAGTGGTACCCGTGTCTTGCCGCTCTTCACAGATAGATGTCAGTTTTTGTAATAAACCGACATTGTAGGGTTTAGGCGTCGGTTTCTTGTATACAACCGACGCCCATAAATGTGACGTTATAAGCCATTTCTATAGTGGTCTTGTAGGACTATCTGTATGGTCTTGTACAAATATGTACTGTCTTGTAGGACGATATGTACAGTCATGTAGGACCATGTGTACAGTCTTGTAGGACCTTGTGTACAATCCTCTACACATGTGTACAGTCTTGTAGGATCATATGTACATTCATGTACACATGTGTACAATCTTGTAGGACAATGTGTAGAATCTTGTAGGACTATGTGTACATTATTGTACATATATGTACAGTCTTGTACACATGTATATAGTCTTGTAGAACCTTATGTACAATCTTGTACACATGCATATAGTTTTGTAGGACCATGTGTACAGTCATGTAGGACCAAGTGTATAGTTTTGTACACATGTCCACAGTCTTGCACACATGTGTATAGTCTTGTAGGACCATGTGTACAGTTTTTTACACATATACACAATCTTGTATAGATCTGTACAGTCCTGTAGGACCATGTGTACAATCTTGTGCACATGTGTTCAATCTTGTAGGACCATGCGCACAGTCTTATACACATGTGTACAGTCTTGTACACATGTGTAAAGTCTTGTACACATGTGTATAGTCTTGTAGGACCATGTGTACAATCATGTAGGACCATGTGTACAATCTTGTAAGACCATGTATGCAGTCTTGTATACAAGCGTACAGTCTTGTAGGACCATGTGTACAATTTTGTAAACATTTGTACAATCTAGTACACATGCACACAGTCTTGTAGGACCATGTATATAATGTTGTAGGATCGTGTCTACAATATTGTATACATGTGTACAGTCTTGTAGGACCATGTGTACAGTCTTGTACACATGTGTACCATCTTGTAGGACCATGTGTACAGTCTTGTACAAATATTTATAGTCTTGTAGCACCATGTGTACAGTCTTGTAGGACCACATGTACAGTCTTGTAGGATCATGTGTACACTCTTGTACACATGTGCATAGTCATGTAGAACCATGTGTACAGTCTTGTACACATGTGTACAGTCTTGTAGGACCATTTGTATAGTCTTGTACACCTATGTACAGTGTTGTAGGGCCATGTGTACTGTCTTGTACACATGTATATAGTCTTGTACACATGTGTACAATCTTGTAGCACCATGTGCCTTGTACACATGTGTACAATCTTGTAGCACCATGTGCCTTGTACACATGTGTACAGTCTTGTACACATGCGTACACTCTTGTACACATGTGTACAGTCTTGTAGGACCATGTGTACATTTTGTAGGACCATGTTTACAAACTTGTAGGACCATGTGTAAAGTCTTGTTGGACCATATGTACAATCTTGTACACATGTGTACAGTCTTGTAGGACAATGTGTACAGTCTTGTTTGGCCATGTATATAGTCTTGTAGAACCATGTGTACAATATTGTATACATATGTACAGTCATGTAGCACCATGTGTACAGTCTTATACACATGTGTACAACTTTGTACACATGTGTACAATCTTGTACACATGTGTACAATCTTGTACACATATATCTTGTCTTGTAGGACCATGTGTACAATCTTGTAGGACCATGTGTACAGTCTTGTAGACATGTGTACAGTCTTGCAGGACAATGTGTACAGTCTTGTAGAACCATGTGTACAGTCTTGTACACAAGCGTACAGTCTTGTAGGACCATGTGTACAGTCTTGTACACAAGCGTACAGTCTTGTAGGACCATATGTACAGTCTTGTACACATGTGTACTATCTTGTAGGACCATGTGTATAGTCTTGTAAGACCATGTGTACAGTCTTGTACACACGTGTACAGTCTTGTAGGACCATGCATACAATCTTGTACATATGCGTATAGTCTTGTAGGACCATGTGTACAATATAGTAGGACCATCTGTACGGTCTTGTACACGTGTGTACAATTTTGTAGGACCAATAATACTATCTTGTAGGACCATGTGTATAGTCATGTACAACTATGTATAGTCTTGTACACGTGTGTACAATCTTGTAGGACCATGTGTACAATCTTGTACACACTTGTATTGTCTTGTAGACTTGTGTAAGAGAGTGAAATCACCCCTTTACTAAAAATTTGAAGAATTGACATCCATTCCAAACACTCTCGAAGGTATGATGGAATGGGCATAAATTTTCCAAATTTATTAAACATTGGTATACAAGAGACCATTCGAAAGAAGCGGAAGAAAAAAAATAATTGACTATATTCAATTTCATAAAAGGTTTACAAAATACATCAAATTTTCCCATTAGGGTTTACATCAAGACACACAATCAGGATCTAGATAGAGGGAAGTCTAGACTACTACAATCTTGTCTCCAAGCAACATCTCCATCAACTGAGTCCAAGCCAAAAGATAAGATATTCCTTGTCTTATCCATCACCTTGATCAACACCTGGGTGGTTGGGAAGGCACCCAACAAAAAGGGAAAGGGAAGAAAAGTATGTGTCATAAAACTAGTCTAGGATATCAAGATAAGTAAAGCAAATAAGAACATGTTAGGGTTCATCATAAGATGAAGATAACAAAAATAGGAGGCTATATTCAAAAGAAACTTGCCATTAACAATTATATCAAAAAGGATTTGCATGTAAGATAATTATTTCTACCTAACTAAGTAGGGTTGAGGCACCTACTGGACCTCTAACCTTAGGTGAGGGGAGAATAAGACATTCCCAGTCACCTACAATATTATGGGGAGAATAAGACATTCCCCAGGGTGATTATTTACATGCCCTCTGTGGGTGGTTGTACATAAGTACCACTACTTTAAATTAAATAGAACATAAATCCACATGCTAGAAAAAGTAGTCATGGCAAGAATAATCATATGAATCAATGAGCATGGCAGTGGGGTACCAAGACCCAAGAATAATGTTCCGAAACTGATTTATGAGGAAAGTATAGAAAAAGATTCAAGAGTATATGAAATAGGGTTTTATAATTTTTATGGATTTTATGCATTAAATTCATTTACAAAAATCACCCTTCGTAAACCCATGAAATCAGACCTTTAAAATATTTTTATTAGATAGATACTAATTTTCCAATTCTAAAACATATTTATTTGTCAAATTTGGATAAACGGTTTAGAAGATATGAATTTTTCAATACTGACTAATACAAAATTGCCACATCATCAAACTGATCGAGATAATTTGAAGAGAGAGGGAGAGGGAGAAAACACCATTTGAATCAAGATCAGGTTTGAAGTTGCATAAGTAACCAAACTAGAGCTTCTAGAGAAGGTAAAACAGCAAGAAACCAAAACCCTAGAAGAACATGGTAAAAAGAGATGGAAATCATCGATTTTAAACATAGAAGCATGAGTTTTAAGAATGTACTAAGCAATATATGATAAGGGGGTTAACAAAACTTGCCTCTGGGAAGGTAAGAAGTTCCAAACAGAAAGGATCCCGAGATTATAAGGTTTGGTTGCTCCAAGACAAACTCCTTTCTTGAGCAAAGATCACCTTCTCCACTTTAGAGGTGCAAACCCTAGCAAAAGAGCATGGAGATGAGATGTTTTAGGGTTCTAAGTGGAGTTTTACCATGGAAGGTCATGGTTCTGACCTGGAAGAAAGTGGGAGGAATACTAAAAGCATGAAAATAGGGAAGGAAAGGAGGATTCTTACTAGTTTTTGTCAAAATCACCAAGGAGGAGCTTAAGAAATCCTAAATAGAGAAATTTGGAAACCTAGGAGCCTTCTTCACCAAGGTAGGCACCCTCTTTTACCTTGGGACATAAAATTCATGGATAAACATATAAGGGATGATGCTCTAAGCTGTGAGAAAGAGAAGGATAGGATTGCTTCTTGGATTGGGAGGTGGGAAGGGGTAGGCATGGCTTTATAAAGATGGGGGCAAGCATGAGGTGTCTATGTGACTTTCCATGTGTCCTTAGGCTAAGGCTTCATGGCCATGCAAGAGGACAGCTCATAGACTCTTCTTGCATACCAAAGGTCGGTCCTGTGAGTCCCTAGATCCTTTTAGGCCATCCCCACCATCCCTCAAATAAAGAAATAACCCCATTGGTTGATAGCTTTTAAAGACAAGCAAATTTATAAAGAGGGTAATCCCTATAATGCCCTTGGAAAGTAACACCTTCAAACCAAGGTGCAACCAGGTGCCCCATGGTTCAAAATCTTGTGAATGGTAAGGCAATATCTAAGGATTAAAATCCAGGTGGTAATTTGCAAAGAAAACCTCCCAATTGGGTAAATTGCATAAAAGTCTAGAATGTACCTAAAATTCCATAACTTGCATAAACAATATCCAAATCGAACCAAATTTGAAACATAGGTTCATTTTATGTTTTCAAATCACATCAAAAAGCTATATTAAGAATTAGAGCACTTAATTATGGTAATTAATCTTTCACTAAGGTATTTGTGCATAAACCCTTCCACTGGTATAATTAGTGAATAAATGTTCACTAAACCACTATAAATTCCACTAATTAAATAGAAAAGCCAATAAGGATAGAAATGAAATGAAAAGATGGGAAAGAGGGTCAAAAGAAAAAATTTCTAAATTCAGTATGTTAAAATGTGCGTACAGTCTTATAGGACCATGCGTACACTCTTGTACGACCATGTGTACAATCTTGTACACATGTGTACAACCTTGTAGAACCATGTGTACAGTCTTGTAGGACCATTTGTACAGTATTGTACACATGTGTACATTCTTGTAGGACCATGTATACAATCTTGTAGGACCATGTGTATAGTCTTGTACACATGCATACAGTCTTGTAGGATCATGTGTACAGTCTTGTACACATGTGTGTATAGTCTTGTACACATGTGTGTATAGTCTTGTACACATGTGCACAGTCTTGTAGGACCATGTGTACAATCTTTAGGACCATGTGTACAGTCTTGTATACATATGTGTAGTCTTGTGCACATGTGTCCAATCTTGTAGGACCATGTGTACAATCTTGTACGACCATGTGTACAGTCTTATACACATGTGTACAGTCTTGTAGGACCATGTGTATACTCTTGTCGGATCATGTGTGCAATTTTGTACACATGTGTACATTCTTGTAGGGACATGTGTATAGTCTTTTAGGACCATGTGTACAGTCTTGTACCCATGTGTCCAGTCTTGTAGGACCATGTGTACAGTCTTGTAGGGCCATGTGTACAGTTTTGTAGGACAATGTGTACAGTCTTGTAGACATGTGTACAATCTTATAGGACCATGTGTATAGTCTTGTACACTTTTGTATAGTCTTGTAGGACCATGTGTACCGTCTTGTAGGACCATGTATACAGTATTGTAGAACCATGTGTACAGTATTGTACACACGTGTACAGTCATGTAGCCCCATGTGTACAATTTTGTACACATGTGTACAACCTTATACACATGTGTACAGTCTTATACACATGTGTCCAGTCTTGTAGGACCATGTGTACATTCTTGAAGTAATTGTGTATAGTCTTGTAGAAATACGTACAGTCTTGTAGGACCATTGGTACAGTTTTGTAAAACCGTGTGTATAGTCTTGTACATAAGCATACAGTCTTGTAGGACCAGGTGTATAGTCTTGTACACATGTGTACAGTCTTGTAGAACCATGTGTATAGTATTGTAAGACCATGTGTGTATAGTCATGTACACACGGGTAAAGTCTTGTAGGACTATGTGTACAGACTTGTAGGACCATGTGTACAATGTTGTACACATGCGTATAGTCTTGTAGGACCATGTGTATAGTCTTGTAGGACCATCTATACAGTCTTGTACACATGTGTACAGTTTTGTAGGACCATGTGTATAGTCTTGTAGGACCATGTGTAGAGTCCTGTACACATGTGTATAGTCTTGCACACATGTGCACTGTCTTGTAGGACCATGTGTACAGTCTTGTAGGACCATGTCTACATTCTTGTACACACGTGTACAATCTTGTACACTTATGTACAGTCTTCTAGGACCATGTGTACACTCTTGTATGACCATATGTACAATCTTGTACACATGTGTATAACCTTGTAGGACCATGTGTACAGTCTTGTAGGACCTTTGTACAGTCTTGTGCACATGTGTACAGTCTTGTAGGACCATGTGTACAGTCTTATAGAACCATGTGTACAGTCATGTAGGACCATGTGTACAATCATGTAGGATCTTGTGTATAATCGTGTACACATACGTATAGTCTTGTAGGGCCATATGTGCAGTCATGTACATGTGTACTGTCTTGTAGGACCATGTGTAGAGTCTTGTAGGACGATGTGTATAGTCTTGTATACATATGTATAGTCTTGTACGCATGGATATAGTCTTGTAGAACCATGTGTACAATCTTGTACACATGCGTACAGTTTTGTAGTACCATGTGTACAGTCTTATAGGACCATGTGTACAATTTTGTACACATGTACATAGTCTTGTACACATGTGTAAAGTCTTGTAAGACCATGTGTACAGTTTTATGCACATGTACACAATCTTTTACGTATGTGTATAGTCTTGTAGGACCCTGTGTACAGTCTTGTGCATATGTGTGCAGTCTTGTAGGACCATGCGCACAATCTTGTACACGTGTGTACAGTCTTGTAGGACCATGTGTACAATCTTGTATACATGTGTAATGTCTTGTACACATGTGTACAGTCTTGTAGGACCATATGTACACTCATGTAGGACCATGTGTACAATCTTGTAAGACCATGTGTACTATGTGTACAGCCTTGTACACATGTGTCTTGTTTTTTAGGACCATTTGTAAAGTCTTGTAGGACCATGTGCACAGTCTTGTAGACATGTGTATAGTCTTGTAGGACCATGTGTACAGTCTTATGGAACCATGTGTACAGTCTTGTACACAAGCGTATAGTATTGTAGGACCATGTGTACAGTCTTGCACACATGTGTACTATCTTGTAGGACCATGTATATAGTCTTGTAAGACCATGTCTACACTCTTGTAGACACGTGTACTGTCTTGTAGGACCATATATACAATCTTGTACACATGTGTATAGTCTTGTAGGACCATGTATACAGTCTTGTAGGACCATTTGTACGGTCTTGTACATGTGTGTACAGTTTTGTAGGAACATGTGTACAGTCTTGGAGGACTATGTGTACAGTCTTGTACACATGTGTATAGTCGTGTACACATTCGTATAGTTTTGTGGGACCATGTGTACAGTCTTGTAGGACCATGTGTACAGTTTAGTACACATGTACATAGTCTTGTACACATGTGTACAGTCTTGTAGGACCATGTGTACAGTCTTGTACACAAGCGTACAGTCTTGTAGTACCATGTGTACAGTCTTGTACACATGTGTATAGTCTTGGAGGACCATGTGTACAATATTGTAAAACCATGTGTACAGTCTTGTACACACGTGTGAAGTCTTGTAGGACCATGTGTACAGTCTTGTAGGACCATGTGTACAATCTTGTACACATGCGTACAGTCTTGTAGGACCATGTGTACAGTCTTGTAGGACCATGTGTACAGTCTTGTAGGACCTTGTGTACAGTCTTGTAGGACCATGTGTATAGTCTTGTACACATGTGTACTATCTTGTAGGACCATGTATATACAGTCTTGTTGGACCATGTGTACATTCTTGTATATACATGTACAATCTTGTACACATGTGTACAATCTTGTACACACATGTACAGTCTTGTACATGTGTACAATCTTAGAGGACCATGTGTACACTCTTGTACGACCAAGTGTACAATCTTGTACACATGTGTACAACCTTGTAGACCATGTGTACAGTCTTATAGGACCATTTGTAAAGTCTTGTACACATGTGTACAGTCTTGTAGGACCATGTGTACAGTCTTGTAGGACCATGTGTACAGTCTTGTAGGACCATGTATACAGTCTTGGACATATGCGTACAATCTTATAGGACAAACACATGTGTACAGTCTTGTACACATGTGTACAGTCTTGTAGGACCATGTGTAAAGTCTTTAGGAGCATGCGTACAGTCTTGTAGGACCATGTGTACTGTTACAACCCCAATTTTGGGTTCATTTGCTGAGAAATGTAATTTCTCATATTAAAGATATTTAGACAAATAATGATACAACTTGTATTGAATGGATTGATGATTGCTTTATTGGCTATTGGGCCCAATAACAAGGAATTTCAATTAACTAATTAATAATTGAGAATCTGAGAAAAGAAAGATGTGGAAACCTCTAGAAGGCAAGAGAATATAATACAAGGATGGATTTCGTGCCTCTTGAGTTCCTTGGATTCCAAGGAGTCCAAAATTGCATAAAGAATACAATAAGAAGAGAAAAGATCAAATGAGTATTTCCTTGTTAATAAAGAAATTGAAAACATTGATGAAATGTGGAAAATAAGTGGTAAGAGTTGTAATTGAGTTATCCTTAGTGGAATTTCGTTTCCCAAGGATTTCTAATGATAAAAATAATGCCAATGAGGAAAATAAAAGAGAAATCCTCAAAAAGGAGATATTTTAATAAAGAAATAAGTAGAATATTTGAAATAAAGAAGATAATGTAAGAAATAAAAAGATAAGTGAGGTTTTGTCCATGATGAGTCATAATTCTAACCCCACTTGCTTTCTTGGATTACAAGGAATAGAAATAATGGGAAATAAGGAAATAAGAAAGAGAAAATAGGTGAGAATTATACATTTTTGAGCAATATCTTGCACCTAAATAACAGACACGTTTTCCTTTAGATAATGAGACCTTTTTTGACAGAGAGGTGGATTAAACCATTACTAAGTCTCCCTCAAATTTTGGGATTAATTGGACACTCGGTTTGGGAGTTATGAATTTTGGAAATATCCCTAAAGTAATAGGATTTCATTAAATGTCACGATTTAACAGTCCTAATCGAAATAATATGAGTTTAATCTGAGTCGTGGATCTTGGATCCTAGGGACCACGGCCATCGTGCTCCTTGCGCCTGAACAGGCAAGTCAGGGAGCAATCCCGATTTCTTCTACAACACATCTATTCCTCTCTGATCCATATTGTGTTTTGGAAACAACTCCAACGACTTCGGGAGGCCGGTCCGAGTTGGTTAATCCTATATTTCTTAGGGTTTCATTGCTTCTGGCAAATTCGCCTAATTGCCACAGAGGTAGGTCAGTTTCATGAATTTCCTCCTATAAAAGGAGGATTGTTGAACCCCAACAAGGATGCAAAACGTCTCCGAGGAAGCCTGCTGCTCCTCGCGAACACAACCCCGTGAACGAATTCACTTTGAACGATGGTCTTCACCCCTCCTGGTCCAAGCTACATCGCCGGAGAAAAGCTCCCCCGTCCCGGTGACTCTCGCTGGCTCTAGCAGAGATGAGACAACCGTTGAGTTCGGTGGCTCATGGCGTAGATGGAGGGAGCATCACCGGTTGCTGGGGAAGCCAAGATCGTAAGGTCAACTTAGAAGTTGACCGCCAGGCAACACTGGATCGCGAACAAGAGTCGCAAGGAAGAAGAAGAAGAAAAAGGGCGAAAAGACGTCCTTGCCCTTGTGCGCACAGTAAAGAAGTAAGGGTAAAGTTGTATTTTGATCCTTTTAATCGCAAGTGGGTGCGCGCATCTTTGAATGTTGGATCCTAAGTGGACCAGCGTTCCATTAATCGGACGATCTGTGTTTTTCTAAAATTAGCAAATAAACTAGAAAAAGGAAGTTTCCTTATTGAAATCATATCTTTTGATAGAAAACTCTGACGAGGAAAGTTAATACATGAATCTTGCTCAGAAAAGTATGAGGAATTCAACAAAAATACTAGTAGAGGCCAGTTTTACTTCTAGTTCGAAAAGTACATAAAGTTATTACTTTAATGCTTTAAATGAATCTAAAACCCTAGATTTGTTTAATGGTGAGTTTAATAACTAGTTTAATATTCTAAATCAAGATTGGAGCTTTTGACATAAAAAGGATAATAGGAATATGATTTGAGTTTAAAAACCCATGATTTTCTTGATTAGGGTTTTCCTGTGTGCAAAAGTGCAATCAATGTTAAATTAGGGTTTATTAACCTAGAAGATGTGATAAATAGTAATGAAGGTACAGTTGTCAATTGAAATATAATCATTGATGAAGAACCTGAAAATGATAATTGGCCTTAATGATCTTGACATGACCTAAAAGAATAAAACATGTTGGCTTTAGTGTAAAAGAAATATATCTGACCTAATTGGAATTCAATCATGCCTATGATGTTGAAATTAGGGTTTGTGGATCAAAAGAACATTAAAAGTGATAAATGCATTATGGAGGCTAAAAACCCTAATAAAATCCTAAAGTTAGCCTAGAAACCCTAAGGTGGGACCCAAGTCAACCTTGAAAATGTTTTGGATAAAATAATGACACATGTGTGATATGCATTAATTTCAGGATATTTTTGATTGCTTGTTTGATTATTAATGCTTGGACATCAAGTTGCTCTGGACTAGGTATGTGGTTAATTATGAATAACCGCCTTAGTTTCCCGAGGATTTTCTGGATGGTTAATCGCATTGAATGCAAATGATCAGTTTAGATGTTCATACTTGCAAACTATAAAGTCACTATGATTATCACATTAATAATAGAAGTATGGATTCTCGCACTTACATGCCACCCTAATGGATGATGCCAAAGGTCAGGCCCAGATGGGTAGACCAATGGACACCTTGAGTGGTGACCCCATGCACCAAGCTCGGGAATGAGAAGGTGGCCTATGATATTGCATGACTAGTGGGCACCATGAGTGGTGACTCCCAGGCACCAAGCTCGGGATTGAGAAGGTGGCCTTAAGTCATTGGAAAAGTAAACCCTAAGGTGGGTATGCCAGGGTTAGGGCAAAAGCGGTGGAGAATGTCATACTAAAAAGTGTAAATTGTCTTGTTAATTAACTTGATTGTGATAATTAGATTGTTATCCTTATGTGCAAATTTTTGGTTGTTTCCACATACCAGTATATTTCGATATACTGACCGACATTTTGTTTGTCAGCGTTTTAGGAACAACAATTGAAAGAACAAACAGTAAAGTGACACATTGTGGAAATAAGAAATAAAGCGCAAGGAGGATTAGATAGAATAATTCAAGCTCTGGATAGATAGATTTCCAAGGTTTTCAAAGGTAAGTAAAGTTTTAATTTTATACCAAATTCAAGTTGGTTAGTAGAATTTCATAAATATTATTGATTATTTGTCAAACCTTTGATCCTGTTAATTAAATAATGGCTCTAACCTTCGGGTCTCCCTTAATTGATGGTTACTGGGAGGCTAGGTCATTACAATTGGTATCAGAGCATCGGTTCCTCACTTAATCCTTAATAATTATTAAATTTTACAAATTCTGTAGAACCCAAGGGAGTTATTAGAGGATTATCCGAAAGACAGAGGTGTGTAGAAAAGGATCACAACTGGGGGCTGGCAATATTTTCCTCCACACCGCTAGTCGGAATATGAGGACTCCCGGATCCGTGTGACTGCCTGGCCAAAGTCTTAGGGTATGATTTGAAATAAGATACATTTAGGACTTTCTCATCTTATTCATCCCTTCTCAACTCAAATTCTGTTAAGGACCTTAAGGATTAGGGTTTTCTCTCTTTTCCTCACCCTCTTGAGGTATGGGTAAGGTTGATAAGGATTAAGGAATCCTCCACCAAATTAATAAAAAGCATGTAAATAAGATGTCATGGACATAAGCTTAATAGAGTAAGCATAAAAGAATAGATACATGCTTAGGTCGTATGACATAAGTTGTCATTGCCCTCAGGAGAGACCTGAGGCTAGACCTTCTTGTCAGGAGGATGAGTAGAGAAAGTGAGTCTTGGAGGTAGAGATCTCCATTAAAGTAGAGACCTAGCACATCCTTTAAGGATGATGTTAACCCTAACCCTAAGTGGAGGTTAGAGATGACATGATGAGTTAGATGACATGGTTGACTGGGTGTTTGGATAGATATGCTTTTGGATTGCCATACGAGCCATGAGTGGTTGGATGACCTAGCACCTTTGGCAACCCAACCCTGGGAAGGGTTGAGCATGTTTGAGCGAAGGATATCTCCTTCATGAATGAAGTTAGAGAAGAACCTATAGAACCCTATGGGCTTGTGAAAGTAGGGTATAGCTTGCACCCAGAGTATGTCAGTAGTGCTGACAGTGGGATGAAACCCTGTACAAGGAATCATGATGGATGTCTTATGGGATAAACATAAAGATCTAAGGATAATCTTGAACCAACCATGAGTTAAGCAAAGGCTTCACCCAGGTAGGGATACACTGGTAAGCTTGATCCAACTTCATGTAGTAAGGCTGGATGTGGAGTTAGATCTAGACAGAGAAAGCAGGACCCAAGAAAGAAGGTTGGAAGCTTAGATTATGAGACATGAGGAATAGTGGGGAGTTGAGGATGATGCGACCTAAGTGTATGATAGTGGTTTCCTTATGCTTGATCCTTGGAGGCTGATGATATCTTGGTTGCCTCTAGAGGAACCAAACCCTAGAGAGAGGATGATGCTTCTAGTACATATGGTATAAGTGATTACCTGCTAGATGAGATAAAGAGTGCTTTAGACCCTGAGGAGGTTGAAGTAACCAATTGTGAGGCTTTATACCTAGTTGGTTGTCCTGAAAGAGGAATCAACTCCGAAGTGTTTCTCAAGTAGAAGGATCATGGAAGTACATGACATACCTTGGACATGCTTGATTCATAGTTAAGAGATTGAGCATGCAGTCGGACACCCAAAGGTGAACCTAGGGTTCCTAGGCCTAAGAGGGGAAGTAGTGTATCTGATGCTCATGATGAGATTTGAGTCTCTATAGTTTCGAGCATGGTACTCCTCATGTGTAGGGGTAAAGGAAATCCCTTACGTTAAGGGTATGTTTGATGAACCCCTCACAACTAAGTTGGTCTAATGATGAGGATGAAAACAAGTATAACCTAGCATGGTTTCGTAGGTGTCTTCTTATGCCTTAGTAGCTTGCTAGGGATAAGCATGCTCATGTGGATGTATACCCTAAACATAAGGATGTTTGTGACTGTTGTTATCAAGGTATAGTTTCCTCCCATCCTGGGAGATGGACCCTTTTATAGGATGTATACCAGTTTTGTTGAGGTTTCAGGGGATCTTGAGAAGCTAAGTGAAGAGTACATGGCATGAGAATGAACCTATAGACCCATAGATAACCATCTCTATGTGCATGTGGAGGTGTTACCATGGAGGTAATCGGTATGGGGCCTAACCAAGGTAGGCATGTCGCCATGATCCCTGAGAAAGGATGAAAGACAACCCAAGAATGCAGAGAGAGATGACGAAGGATTGGGTAAGGTTCTAAGTTGAACATGTACTATGATATAATCCTAAGTCTATCCTAGGGTCAAGTAGGGATAAGACTGATGGAAGAAGGAGTTGCCTAATTCCCTAGTTGCACATGACCATAGGGTCGGGAGGTAACAACTATCATTGTCCAAGGGCCATGGGTTAGGAGATTGATCATCTTCATGAACTCATGGGACCCAAAGGGCAGATGAGTAGGGCATTCTCTGGATGCATAAGGGAAAAGGGATGACCCCAAAAGTGTCGGCATCCTATAGACCTAGAGGATATGACCAAGGATTGTGTGGTGACCCAAGTAGGTTCAAGACCAGTTTTCTATGGAAGTAACTTTGATATCATGATGTTTGTGATGTAGAGACATAAGTTGCACATTTCAACTTAGAATTGAAGGTGTACTGGCAATGTGGATGTATCATCTCTACTCTTGGAACAAGAAGAACTTTGTGTTTGGACGACCACAAAATGCTTATTTCCTCTTGTTATGAGAGGGAGAGATGGGACAGTATGCATGCCATACACCAAGGATAAAAGATGATGTGAGTTGGAACGTTGCTACAAGGTATGAGGATAGAGATGATAACATGCCTTGGTGGAATGAATGATACATGGACAGGTACAAACGATAAAAGTATTAAGATAATCACCTTGTAAGGATGTTCCTAGTAGAAGCTTTGTGGAATTTTCAAGTTATACAAGGTTGAGTTTGATCACCAAGTGAATGAGCTCAGAGTTTCTTGATGAAGATAAACTTAGAGTTTAAGATGAGATGATAAGAATAATACATGGAGGTGTATGTTACCTAACACCTAAGGATAAGAAGTGGTAATGAATGCTCTGGTTGAGATATAGTGCCTAGTTTAGCTGGAAGCTAGAAGAAGTCGAGGTTGTTAGGCTAACCTTAAGTTGAGAAAAGGAGATAAATTTGGATAACACTCATATATAATGAGATCTGTTGAACAAGATTAGTGGTTGTTTGGATAGCCAGCCTAGTCCGTAATATAATGAAAGGATGGTTGTCGAACCTCAAATGTACTTCTTTGGAAAGGAAAGTGATAAAACCCTATTGAGAGTGGTTTAGTGTTTTTGAGGGATCAACCTGGAGGAATCATGACATACAGGAGATCATGGTTTTAAGATCACCAAACACAGTGATACTCCAAAGATAGTAAGTTTAGTAGCACTTTGGTTGCTTGATGTGAAGTTGCATGTAACATGTGGCCATGCAAGCTAGGAGGTGAAGGACGAACACTAGTAACCCAGTGCATGGATATAAAGTATAAAGAGTTCCTGAGAGGGAATGGGAGTTCATCACTATGGATGTTTTGAGCCTCCCCTAGACCAAGGAAGGTCGAGATCCAAAATGGGTTATGATAGATCACCTTACCTAGATAACATGAGAAAGAAAGTATGCTCAAGGGAGGAATCCAGTTGAACTACATATGAGAGAGATATAGTTCAACTACACCATGATGTGAGTGCAAAAGTTCTTGAGTATGACCTAAAGGTTCACTTCCATGAGGTGGGAGTAGATACATGAAGAATGCGATGTTAGTACAATTTATCACCCCTTACTAATGGTTAGTATGATCCAGACTAGAGGGTCTGATAAGAGCATGTGTGCTCATTCAGGGTGATACATAGAGACATTTTTTGTCCTTTGTAAGATGTGATGATAACCACCATAGACTTTATCGGGATGAAAGAAGTTCTAGAAGGAGGTTGTGTCGGTCACCACTTCATTAAGATGATGTTGGTGAAGGAGGCCTCATGAAGGTCAGAAAAAGAACTACAGTGTGTGCAGATGAAGATTCTTTGATCATATAATGGCTGAGAGAGAGCCCAGAGGTGACATGAGTCGCGAGCCGATGCAAAGAAGACTGACATGCAGTTCACTGTGGGAGAATATGTGATGTGAAAATCTGACCCCTCTAAGCTACAACTGAGAAAGTTGAGTCCCCGATATATGGGTCCATTTGAGATGGATTGGTGGATATGATTGTGTTTATCCTTGCCCCTCAGGATAACATGATGTGTTACATGAGTCCGATCTAGAGCACTATGTGAGGTACCCAAGCCATGTGTTGAGCCCTGAACCTATTCAGCTTTTGAGAGGCTGAAATGTCCTGAGTCACCTATGAGGGTATGATATACCAAGGTAAGAAAGAACTCAGATGGAAGAATATGAGATAATGAAGGTTCTTGCGAAGCACCATGGAAAGGGTGAATCCACATGGGAGCCATGATGGACATATGAAGGGATTATCCTGTTTTTTTTTGAAGACACAACTTTCATTACATTAAAGCCATACGATATCTACATGTAAAGGGAGATACACCAACCGAACACAAAAAAGTAAAGAGCAGATACAATAACCAGAAACTCATATCGGAACATGATAAGAACAATGATGTATTGATCTCTCTTCTATATCGCTGACCAAAATAGCTTTTTATGAGAGATTCCTTCAACCTGAGATTATATCTGATATAAAGTATATGCTCCAAACCAGTGGCCGAAGAAGTGATCACCTTTGTACATGCTACCATATAACAAAGAAACAAAATAAGACCTAACATGAAAGGAGGCCACAAACCACACGACAACATAGAACCTATAACTCACTAAAACAACACCTACCTAACAACACAACGTCCCACAAAAAGGATGAGAAACACAACTATCAACAACGAGCACTAAGGTTGCACCAAACAGGAGACCCAGGAAGGAGGCCAAAACCCAGGGATGAAGATACAGAGGAAGGACGGCTCATGCGAGTACAAAGGCGGGGCGTAGAGGGTGTCGGGAACTCCACCACCACTCCCGACCACCACTGCGAACAGGGGGTGGAAGACCCACATGAAGCCCAAAACCCAGCTTTCTCCTCCTCTGCCTAGAGCACCATGGGGCGCCCGAGCCCACCGTCTGCCCAAGAAGGAACCCAAGTCACGACGCGACCAACAAAACGACCACAGAAAACACCTACAGAGACTAGAAAAGACCAAAGACACAAGCCACTAACAAAACAACCTAAACTAAAAAAGCCCCAAACTAAGAATGACCCATAGAAAGAAAAAACAGAAAAAAGATAGGTAAAAGGAGGTAGAAGGAAACCCGCCTCTGTTAGAACTTCCAGCAGAACATCTCCAGGAGCCTCACAACTTGTCCAACAGGAGAATCCAAGCACACATGCCCAACACCATCCAAAGAAGAGCCAGTGGCTTTCGGTCCAGATCACGATCTAGACCCGATGCGGCCGCCACCTTGAGAAGGAGAAGGGGAGAAGCTTGGAGAAAAACCTGCCACCAGAACCAGCGCTCCAAGGCGAGTCGAGGACAAGGCCCGGGGGAGAAGGTGGCAAACGCAACCCGCCGAAACCCCCTCCCCCAAGCCGGAGCATCGCTCGGAAGAAGGAGCCCTAAATCGCGATCGCGATCGCCAGAACGGAAACGACCCCTAGCAAGAGAGGATCATTATCCTGTTTGTTTGCTTGTTTGATGGAATTTTGAGGGCAAAATTCTTATAAGAGGGGAAGGATGTTACAACCCCAATTTTGGGTTCATTTGCTGAGAAATGTAATTTCTCATATTAAAGATATTTAGACAAATAATGATACAACTTGTATTGAATGGATTGATGATTTCTTTATTGGCTATTGGGCCCAATAATAAGGAATTTCAATTAATTAATTAATAATTGAGAATCTGAGAAAAGAAAGATGTGGAAACCTCTAGAAGGCAAGAGAATATAATCCAAGGATGGATTTCGTGCCTCTTGAGTTCCTTGGATTCCAAGGAGTCCAAAATTGCATAAATAATACAATTAGAAGAGAAAAGATCAAATGAGTATTTCCTTGTTAATAAAGAAATTGAAAACATTGATGAAATGTGGAAAATAAGTGGAAAGAGGTGTAATTGAGTTATCCTTAGTGGAATTTCATATCCCAAGGATTTCTAATGATAAAAAGAATGCTAATGAGGAAAATAAAAGAGAAATCCTCAAAAAGGAGATATTTTAATAAAGAAATAAGTAGAATATTTGAAATAAAGAAGATAATGTAAGAAATAAAAAGAGAAGTGAGGGTTTGTCCATGATGAGTCATAATTCGAACCCCACTTGCTTTCTTGGATTACAAGGAATAGAAATAATGGGAAATAAGGAAATAAGAAAGAGAAAATAGGTGAGAATTATACATTTTTGAGCAATATCTTGAACCTAAAGAAAAGGCACGTTTTTCTTTAGATAATGAGCCCTTTTTTGGCAGAGAGGTGGATTAAACCATTACAAAGTTTCCCTCAAATTTTGGGATTAATTGGACACTCGGTTTGGGAGTTACGAATTTTGAAAATATCCCTAAAGTAATAGGATTTCATTAAATGCCACAATTTAATAGTCCTAATTGAAATAATCTAAGTTTAATCTGAGTCATGGATCTTGGATCCTAGGGACCACGTCCATCATGCTCCTTGCGCCTGAACAAGAAAGTCAGGGAGCAATCCCGATTTCTTCTACAACACATCTATTCCTCTCTGATCCATATCGTGTTTTGGAAACAACTCCAACGACTTCGGGAGGTCGTTCCGAGTTGGTTAATCCTATATTTCTTAGGGTTTCATTGCTTCTGGCAAATTTGCCCAATTACCGCGGAGGCAGGTCAGTTCCATGAACTTCCTCCTATAAAAGTAGGGTTGTTGAACCCCAACAGGGATGCAAAACATCTCCGAGGAAGCCTACTGCTCCTCACGATCACAACCCTATGAACGAATTCACTTTGAACGATGGTCTTCACCCCTCCTGGTCCAAGCTACATCGCCAGAGAAAAGCTCCTCCATCCCGGTGACTCCGGCTGGCTCTAGCAGATTTGAGACCACCGTTGAGTTCAGTGGCTCATTGCGTAGATGGAGGGAGCATCACCGGTTGCTGGGGAAGCCAGGATCGTAAGGTCAACTTAGAAGTTGACCGTCAGGCAACACTGGATCACGAACAGGAATCGTGAGGAAGAAGAAGAAGATAAAGGTCTGAAAGATGTCCTTGCCCTTGTGCACACAGTAAAGAGGTAAGGGTAAAGTTGTATTTTGATCCTTTTAATCGGAAGTGGGCACGCACATCTGTGAACGTTGGATCCTAAGTGGACCAGCGGTCCATTAATCGGACGATCTGTGTTTTTCTAAAATTAGCAAATAAACTAGAAAAAGGAAGTTTCCTTATTAAAATCATATCTTTTGATAGAAAACTCCAATGAGGAAAGTTAATACATGAATCTTTCTCAGAAAAGTACGAGGAATTCAATAAAAATACTAGTAGAGGCTATTTTTACTTCTAGTTCGAAAAGTACATAACGTTAGTACTTTAATGCTTTAAATGAATCTAAAACCCTAGATTTGTTTAATGGTGAGTTTAATAACTAGTTTAATATTCTAAATCAAGATTGGACCTTTTGACATAAAAAGGATAATAGGAATATGATTTGAGTTTAAAAACCCATGATTTTCTTGATTAGGGTTTTCCTGTGTGCAAAAGTGCTATCAATGTTAAATTAGGGTTTATTAACCTAGCAGATGTGATAAATAGTAATTAAGGTACAGTTGTCAATTGAACTATAATCATTGATGAAGAACCTGAAAATGATAATTGACCTTAATGATCTTGACATGACCTAAAAGAATAAAACATGTTGGTTTTAGTGTAAAAGAAATATATCTGACCTAATTGGAATTCAATCATGCATGTGATGTTGAAATTAGGGTTTGTGGATCAAAAGAACATTAAAAGTGATAAATGCATTATGGAGGCTAAAACCCTAATAAAATCCTAAAGTTAGCCTAGAAACCCTAAGGTGGGACCCAAGTCAACCTTGAAAATGTTTTGGATAAAATAATGACACATGTGTGATATGCATTAATTTTAGGATATTGTTGATTGCTTGTTTGATTATTAATGCTTGGAAATCAAGTTGCTCTGGACCAGGTATGTGGTTAATTATGAATAACTGCCTTAGTTTCCCGAGGATTTTCTGGATGGTTAATCGCATTGAATGCAAATGATCAGTTTAGATGTTCATACTTGCAAACTATAAAGTCACTATGATTATCATATTAATAATAGAAGTATGGATTCTCGCACTTACATGCCACCCTGATGGATGACCCCAGGCACCAAGCTCGGGATTGAGAAGGTGGCCAATGATATTGCATGACTAGTGGGCACCATGAGTGGTGACCCCCAGGCACCAAGCTCAGGATTGAGAAGGTGGCCTTAAGTCATTGGCAAAAGAAACCCTAAGGTGGGTATGCCAGGGTTAGGGCAAAAGTGGTGGAGAATGTCATACTAAAAAGTGTAAATTGTCTTATTAATTAACTTGATTGTGATAATTAGATTGTTATCCTTATGTGCAAATTTTTGGTTGTTTCCACATACCAGTATATTTCGATATACTGACCGACGTTTTGTTTGTCGGCATTTTAGGAACAACAATTGAAAGAACAAACAGTAAAGTGACACATTGTGGAAATAAGAAATAAAGCGCAAGGAGGATTAGATAGAATAATTCAAGCTCTGGATAGATAGATTTCCAAAGTTTTCAAGGGTAAGTAAAGTTTTAATTTTATACCAAATTCCAGTTAGTTAGTAGAATTTCATAATTATTATTGATTATTTGTCGAACCTTTGATCCTGTTAATTGAATAACGGCTCTGACCTTCGGGTCTCCCTTAATTGAGGGTTACCGGGAGGCGGGGTCGTTACATGTATAGTCTTGTACACATATGTACAATCCTTTACACATGTGTACAATCTTGTAAGACCATGTGTACTGTCTTGTAGGACCTTGTGTATAGTCTTGTAGGACCATGTGTACAGACTTGTAGGACCATGTGTACAATCTTGTAGGACCATGTGTATAGTCTTGTACACATGTGTGCAGTCTTGTCGGACCATGTGTACTGTCTTGTAGGACCATGTGTACAGTCTTGTACACATGCGTACTGTCTTGTAGGACCATGTGTATAATATTATAGGGCCATGTGCATAGTCTTGTAGGACCATGTGTGTAGTTGTGTAGACATGCGTATAGTCTTATAGGACCATGTGTATAGTCTTGTACACATGTGTACAGTCTTGTAGGACCATATGTACAGTCATGTAGGACTATGTGTACAGTCTTGTAGGACCTTGGGTACTATTTTGCATAGTGTACATTCTTGTACAGTCATGTACGCATGTACTTTGCCATTTACTTTGCATTGTGTACACATAGTGTACAGTCTTGTACATTTGTACTTTGCATTGTGTACACATAGTGTATAGTCTTGTATACATGTACTTTGTGATGTGTATAGTCTGATACACATGTGCTTTGCAAAGAGTATAGTGTTGTACACATGCAAATTGTCATGTGCATATTTTTGTGCAATACATACACATTGTGTACAGTCTCGTGCACATGTACTTTGCCATGTGTATAATTTTGTACACATGTGAATTTCTGTGTACAGTTTTGTGCAATGTGCACCATGGTGTACAGTCTTGTATTTCACAATGTGTACAGTCTTTTCTGCAATGCGTGCACATGGTGTACAGTCTTGTACACATATATTTTGCAATGTGTATTTTGTTGTGTATAGTCTTGTATATATGTACTGCCATGTGTATTTTTGTATACACAATTTTATTACCATGTCTATTGTTGTACACATGGGTGTTGCCATGCATATTGTTATGTATAGTCTTATACACATCTAAATTGCAATGTATAATGTTGTGTAAAAATGTGTACTAACATGTGTATTGTTCTACACATGTGTGTTGCCTATGTGTATTGTTTTGTATAGTCTTGTAAACATATGTATTGCAATGTGTAATGTTTTTTACAGATTTGTACTAACATGTGTATTGTTGTTCACATGTGTGTTGCCATGCATATTGGTGTGTATAGACTTGTACACTTGTGTACTACCATATGTATTAGTGTATACGCAATTGTAATGCTAGGTGTATTATTGTATACATGTGTATTGGTATGTGTATTGTTATGTATAGTCTTGTACACATATGTATTACAATGTGTGTTGTTGTGTACAAATTTGTATTGCTAGGTATATTATTGTACACATGTGTGTTGCCATGTGTATTGTTGGGTATAGTCATGTACACATGAGCACTGTCATGTGTATTATTGTATACACAATTGTACTGTCATGTGTAGTTTTGTACACGTGTGTTGGTATGCATATTGTTGTTGTGTATAGTCTTATACACATGTATATTGCAATGTGTATTGTTGTGTACAGACTTGTACTGCCAGATTATTATTGTACACATGTGTGTTGGTTTGTGTACTGTTGTGTATAGTCTTGCACACATATATTACAATGTATACTGTTGTGTACAAACATGTACTGCGAGGTGTATTATTGTACACATGTGTGTTGGTATTCGTATTATTGTGTATAGTCTTGTACAAATGTGTATTGCAATGTGTACTATTATGTACACATTGTACTAACATGTGTATTGTTGTACACATGTGTGTATTCATGCCTATTGTTGTACATGTATGGTCTTGTACACATGTGTATTGCCATGTGTATTTTTATACACACAATTATACTTCCATGTGTCTTGTTGTACACTTGTGTATTGGTATGCATATTGTTGTGTACATATTGTACACTTATGTGTTGGTATGTATATTGTAATGTATATTATGTGTACATATTTGTAGTGACATGCATATTGTTATGCATATATGTGTATTGCAATGTGTATTTTTATATATACATTTGTATTGCCATGTGTATTATTATGCACTTATGTGTTTCCATGCGTACTATTTTTTATAATCTTTTATACATGTGTACTGCAATAACATGTTATTGTTATGTACAAATTTGTATTGACACTTATGTTGTTGGAGGAGGGTGGAGAGAGGAAAGAATACAGTACGTGAAAGGTATGCATGCAAGTTGGGGTGTAAGAGGGGCTTGTTTCTGATGAAGCATGCTATCAGAATATATATTAATATTTATTCCAACGAGCAACAGCTAGTTTGATTTAGAACAACCAACACAAATGACTGGAGTTGGTAGTTCTGTCGGTAATTTGCCGGTAAGGTCAAGCCTGCAGGCTGCAGGTAGCCATCAAGCAACGAGGGGGGTTCAGTCATTTTCGCTGCAACGGGGTACCTCACTACATTGTGGTGTGGGGCCCCAAGTCAGATAGAGCAGCACCGCAAATGACTGAGAGATCCGAGGAAGTATCAAGGCCGTTGCATCCAAACAGTTAGGCAAAAGATGTTACGCAAAACAGTTCCTCTAGTTGAGGATATGGGGTGCAGGTCTGGCGCTCATATGGGTTTTGGTCTTGGTCTTGGTCTGGGGTGTAGGTTTGAAGCTGCCAAACATTTTTGTTACATATATATCTGCTGTGTATTTTGTACATTATTACTTTTTTAGTCGTATAGTTAATTTTTAATCAACATAGTTATTTTTTTTTATAGCAGAATTACTTTCCTTGTCAAACAGTTACTTTTCTGGCTGTCGGGTAGCAAAATCCAGGCTACCCGCACGGGTATTAAAAAAGGCATATATATAGGCCTTTTTTTAATACTCGCGCAGATAGTCTGGAGTTTCGCTACTCGACAGCCCAAAAAGTAACTCTTCTCGCCAGTGGCGGAACCAGAAAATTACAGTAAGGGGGGCTGAAATCATACATGTGTACATTTTAGCACAGAGGGGGGCTGAGCCAAAAATGTTGTCCCCAATGAGAATGGAACCTGCATCATTTGCTCTAAAAACCAAGCTACATACCACTCGAGCTAGTCCCATTCTTTGAAATTTATACGTAGTTAATGTATTTATTTATACTTTAAGCTACACTTAATACTAAAAAGATAACTATTTGTATTAGTTTTTTGGGGGGAGGGGGGGCTAAAGCCCCGGCAGCCTCCCCCTAGTTCCGCCCCTGCTTCTCGCCACAAAAGTAACTCTAACATCAAAAGAGTAACTATATTGATAAAAAAGTAACAATATGACTAAAAAAGTAACTGCACAGAAAATATACAGTCAGTAAATATATGGACGTATTTTTTAATTTTAGTGGGGCAAATGATATTATTTTTGGATGAATTTTTTTGGGGAGCTAGATAAAATTCTCCTCTACAATTGCGATTTTTTTTGAAAAAAAGTGACTGGAAGGGTGGGTGGGTAGCTACCCACACGAGTATTAATGATGTACCAATATATATATATATATATATATATATATATATATATATATATATATATATATATATATATATATATATATATATATATATCTTGGGTGGACGCTAGGATTTTGGTGGTTGGTTGGTAGAGATTTGGTGGAATGCGGTGTTGGAGTATTGGTGGAGTTTCAGAATAATTGGTGGAGTAGGAAGGGCTGATTTGCGTTTGGATAAATGATAGAAGTGAGTGATTAGAGGTGAATTAGGGTTTGTGACTAAGGTGATTAGATGTAGATTAGGGTTTATGATTAAAGGATAATAGGTATTTAATTTTTTTACGAATATGGGAGAATGCTTGCGTAAAAATTTATTAAATAACGTCAGGGAACTTATAGTTGGCGTTGAGCACGTTGTTGATCTCACCGTGTGACCGTCGGGAACGTCACTGGAGCTTTGGGAACCTCCTTGATCTTGCTTTTAATCAAAGAAAGGATCTTTGATTATGATTCAAAGAGCCAAGAACATGCACACACAATTTGAACTTAACAAAACACAGATGGAAATTTTACCGGCAACTGGAGGGTTTACACTCGGAAAATATATGGAAACTAAGAACACATGACTATATAGATGAAATTAAAATATAAGTGAAGTGGAGGAAGGATTACAAGACTTAGAAATTCTCTAGGGAGGAGAATTTCGAGCTAAGGCACTTCCTACTACAAAAACTAAGCTCAATAAGCAAGGGGAGCTCTTTGGGTGGAAGAGTGTTGTCCCTCTTACAACTCTTGCCCTCCTCTTCAACTTCTTTGCCTTTTATAGGCACTTTGAATGGAGTGGACGAAATTCTTTGTCTTGCCACTTGCTCTCTTTCATTTGTGTCTTGGACAAGTGTTGTAGTGGCTAAGTTTGATGTGTTTGCCACTTGTTTATTCATCCTTGTGCCCTAGACAAGTGTTTGGTGCCTTTCATGCAATAAAATATTCTCATCTTTTTCTTTATTTATTTTTTATGGGGATGTCACTTCCATGTTTGAGTGACTTCGTTTTTTATAGATGGAATCTTAAGCAAAATGTTTAAAATATTTTGCTTTTTACTTTACCACATCATTGTTTTTATTCACCTTTACCTTTTACCAGACTGTTACCTTTTTATTTACTTTTGACTTTTATCCATTACTTTTTTACTGTCCGGTAACTATTTTTTCACTTCCTTCCTTTTTTCCATCTTCTTCAATTTCAGGTTTATTTGATTCCTTTGGACTATTTTTATCCATAACTTTTGTCATTTCTTCAAAAACCATCAATTGTAGTTGATTATCCTCAATGTTTGGATTTTCAATTTGAATTTTTCTTGTCAACTCTTGCTTTAGTTGACTAAATGAAAACATTATATTTGTTTTAGTTTCTTGGTATTGTGATCCAGAAACTAGTATTGGAATTAATTTTCCCTTTAAAATGGGATCAATATTGAACTTATCCCACCATTTGACATATATCTGTCTTTCCAGAATTGGTGGTAATTCGATTGTTTCTTTTTCCCACTTCCATTGTATAATCCATGGTATTCCATGAGATGATATATATTTCATCATGTTTAAGTCTTCTTCAATAAGATTGTTTCCCATAATATTTTTCTTTAATATTGTGGGGAGTATTTCTCTTATTGCCCAAAGTTTTGCCAGAATTTATAGAAAAACCAATTCGGTAATTTGGTTTGTAAAGACCATTTCACTGACCATGTGTGACTCATTTGTATGTTCTGAACATATAAAACTTTTTCCCACGCATTTTGATAATCCCAATAATTGTAATATTGGGGTTGACAGAATGTTTTGAATCTTCTTGGAATATTAGGGTTTCCTTCTTTATTCTATTCAGATAACGTGATTATTTTTTGAATTTTTAGTTGAGAGAACTGTAAGTTTCTTTTTGTGGATTTATCTCTATAATTATGAAAAACTTTTACACTTCCTGTTTCTAAAAGTATTTTTTCATAGTATATTTGGTTTTTCCCAGGTAGGGTGGGAATATGATTGTATCCTTCAGGAAAATATTTATTTATTATATATTCGATTTCTTTTGAGAGATCCTCATTCTCAAGAATAAGTACCTCTTTAGATGATTTCAGGATAAATTCGGAGGATGTTTTAGTTGACGAATCAACTTCCATGTTTTGTATATTTTCTTTCTCCCTTCTTGTCTGTGTCATTGCGGGAGGACTTTGTTTAGTAGCCAGAATTGATGTCATTATGCTAGTCTTTTTTAAGACAATTTCCCTGCAAAAATTCTCTCGATAAGAAATCAGGTAAAAAATTATTTTCTCCTTTTATGAATTCTATATCAAAATCAAATATAGCTAATATTGCTTGCCATCTAGAAAATATTTGTTTTGAGGCAAGATTTTTAACATCCTTTTCTAAAACAAATTTTGATGATTTACAATCTACTCTTAATAAAAATTTATTATTTAAAAGATCACCTTGAAATTTTGTAATAGAGAGAACTATGGCTAATATTTCTTTTTTTATAGTTGAATAATTTTTTCTGGTTTCATTCCACACTCCTGAGGTGTATCGAACCAAATGTTCTTTATTATCAATTTTTTGCTTAAGAATTCCTCCGTATCCTATATCTGATGCATCAGTTTCTACTATTTTATAGGCTTCTGGGTCAACAATATTTAAACATGGTAACCGTTGAACCTTTAATTTTATTCTTTGAATGGCCTTGGTGTGATCTATGGTCTAACTTGGTGGAATCTTTTTTAATCTATCTGTAAGGAGTTTTCTATCTAGTGCCAGATTTTCATAGAAATTAGATATATAGTTTAAGCATCCTAAGAATCTTTGGAGTTGTTTTTTCTCTAGGATTTCATCTGGAAATTTGTTAGCAAAGTCTATGGCTCTTACTATAGGTGATACCGTTCCCTTTTCTATTTTGTAACCTAGAAATTGAATACTTGTTTGAAATAGTTTCATCTTTTTAGCGGAGACTACTAGTCCATTATGTTTTACTATTTGAAGGAATGTGTTTAGGTGTTTCCAATGTTGGTCACAATCTTTAGAGAAAATAAGTACATCATCAATATAGACTATACTAAAAGAAGTATATGGATTAAATATCTCATTCATTATTTTTTGGAATTCTGATGGAGCATTTTTTAGCCCAAAAGGCATAACATTCCATTCATAGTGACCAAAAGGTACTGTGAAGGCAATTTTATATCTATCTTCTTCACTTATTTGTATTTGCCAAAATCCAGATTTCATATCAAATTTTGAGAAGATATTAGCACCATGTATTCTTTTTATTAAGTCATGTTTATTAGGAATTGGATATCTGATCCATTGGAGTACTTTATTTAGAGGTTTGTAATTAATTACAAGCCTAGGAGCCCCTCTTTCTATTTCGGATGCATTTTCTACATAGAAAGCAGCGCAACTCCATGGAGAGGAGTTAGGTCTAATTAATTTCTCTGTCTCAAGTTCTTTTATTTCATTTTTACATATTTCTAAAAGTCTTTGATTCATTTGGATGGGTCTGACTTTTGTTGGAATTTTAGTTTCATCAAAATTGTTAATGTATGGTAAAGTAACTTCATGTTTCTTTCTATGCCAGAATGGCAAGGGTAGTGTGGAGAAGATTTCTTTTTCAACTTTTTCTTGAAATTCTAGTATTAGTTTTTGAAAATTACTACTTTTGATTTTATTATGAATTCTTTCAGTTTCTATTTCTGTGTTAAGTTCGTTAATGAAGTTTTCTTTGTATTTGATTGTAGTATTTATTTGTTGTATAAATGATACTTTGGGTTCATTTTTGAACTTAAAGGTAATCATTTTTCCATTTATATTAGCATGTACTCCTTTTGTATCTACTATAATAGGTAGTATTTTATTCAGGAATGGTGTCCCTATTATTATGTCCTCAGTTATATTTTTGGCTAGTATGAAAGTAGTTTTAATACATGTATGTTTTATACAAACATGGACATTAGGGATTTTATAATTGATTTGTAATTTGTCATTGGTGCATGAATTGACATTGTGTGTGGTTTTTTCAAAATATTTGGTTGGTATTAGACCTTCTCTAATGCAGTTTATGTCTGCTCCAGAATCAAATAAAACTAGTTTTTTAATAGTGAAATCTGGGTTAATTTTAATTATAACATCTCCCTTCCATTTCCTTTTTATATATTGTTGGATGCTATTTAGGGATTTGTCTTTGGATTTATTTTGACGTTCTGAATTTTCATATGTCTTTTTCGTTTCTTTTAAATCTTTTATTTCCTTTTTAATAATTTTTTGTTCTTTTTTGAAGTCTTTTAGAGTTGGTTGTTTCTCCGTTGCTTTTTTAGTATCATATGAAATATTTTGGTTTGGACTACCTTTAGAGTTGATTTCTTTTTTATTCATTTTCATATATTTTGAAAATAATTTTAATTTTTCTTGATCACTTTTAACATTATTAATAGTTTCAAGAATGAAGTATTGTTCTGTACTTAATACCTTTACAGAGTACTCTTCGCTTTCTTTACTTTTAGTTTTAGATAGATTATTTACTTTATCAATCATGTGTTTATTGGAAGAATGAGAACTTTCTTCTTTTAATTGTAGATTACTCTTGTTTGTTATATTTTGGACTAACAGGTTTTCATGATGCAAAGGTCTGGGATTACTGTCTGACTTATTAGGCTCGTACCACGGTAGAACAAGCCTATAGATTTTTTCTTTAAGTTCTTTGATATAATAATTTTTATACCATTCAAAGAAATGTATATTTTTCTATGGTATTGCATTTGTGAATACCATTTTTCTCTAATGTAATCTCTTTCTTTTTTATCAAAGTTTTCATAAAATTGTTTTGTCTTGAACTGGTTTTTATCAGATAAAATTTTTTCTCTTAGCTTTTCTTTATCGATGATGAAATTATTTTTATTTTCCATTGAATATCTTTTATTTATGGTTTGAAGGGTATTTACTATTTCATTGACACCTGATAGTGAGTTAAGCATTTTATTCAACATTTTTTTTATTGCTGAAGATACAGTTGTCAAAAATAAAGAGATCTGAGGCTTAAATCTTAAAAATTTTAAAACCAAAGGAACTTGATATAAATAACGATTTTGTTGAGCAATCTTATTCTCTTTTCAATAAGTTAATTCCTAGTGGCCTGTCAACAGTTGAACTACTGCGACAAGGAGGCCTCAGACCTAGGTATTTCTTAAAGAAAATTGAATATGATACACTCAGAAAGGTTTGTGGGTGAGAGATTGAAATCATCAACCAAGGGATTACTAAGTGGCCTGCCAATATCTAAACCTAGCCCTACAAAACCCTAAACGCCTACCACGGCTAAAGCGGGTGCAACGGGCTACCACTACGACAAGGAGGCCTCGGACCCTAGAACCCCAAGATGGAAGACCCCGAACTCTCACCCCTTCAGAGAAAGAGAAAAAGACGCAAGTATATCCCAACCGCCCCTAACTTGGCTCTGATATATATATATATATATATATATATATATATATATATATATATATATATACATATATATATACATACATATATATAGTTCATTTGTTGCCCATAAGATAGTTTATATTTTAGCTACATATGCATCCAGAAAAGTAACCATTTGATCAGAAAAGTAACTCTCTGGACAAAAAAGTAACTATGTTGGTAAAAAAAACAACAATATGAGTAAAAAAAGTAAAACCGGGCAGAATACACACCAAATATGTATGTAATTATATATTTTTTATAGTCATAACTATTTATTCATGAAAAGTAACTGTTTATAAGGTAAAGTAAGCCTCACACATGTAAAGTAAGAAACTCTAAAAAAGTTAACCAAAAGAGAAGACATGTAGCTATATATATGTATATGTATATATATATATATATATATATATATATATATATATATATATATATATATATATATATATATATATATATATATATATATATAGAGAGAGAGAGAGAGAGAGAGAGAGAGAGAGAGAGAAAGAGAGAGAGAGGGGTTAGGAAGTGTGTATATTTTGTACAGAGTTACTCTTTTATTCCTGTAGTTACTTTCTGTTCACCATAGTTATTTTTTTGACACGAGAGTTACTTTTTTGGTCAGGAGAGTTACTTTTTTAGCTGTCGGGTAGCGAAAATCCAGGCTACCCACGCGGGCACCGAATGAACACCCTATATATATATATATATATATATGGGCATTCATTCATTGCCCGTGCGGGTAGCCTGGATTTTCGCTACCCTGCAGCCAAAAAAGTAACTCTCCTAGCTAAGAAAGTAACTCTTCTATAAAAAAAGTAACTATGGTGTCAAAAAAGTAACTTTATTGGCCAAAAAAGTAACTCTGTACAAAATATACAGTAGATATATATAAGGACGGGTTTTTTGATTTTGGAGGGGCAAATGATATTATTTTTGGTTAAATTTTTTAGAGAGCTAGACAAAATAGTCCTCTACAATAACGAAATTTTTTTTTTGAAAAAAAGTGGTCGGAAGGGTGGGCGGGTAGCTACCCGCACGGGCAATAAAGATGGGCCCTATATACATATATATATATATATATATATATATATATATATATATATATATATATATATATATATATATATATGGGCCCATCTTTATTGCCCGCGCGGGTAGCTACCCGCCCACTATTTCAGTTACTTTTTTTCAAGTTGGTTACTTTTGACATGTAGAGGGTTACTTTACCTTGCAAACTGCTAAGTTTCGTGCATAGATAGTTACGTTTGCAACAGCAGATTTTAAAACACGGATACATATATATCTGTTGTATATTTTATACAGAGTTACTTTTTTAGTCGCATAGTTACTTTTTGATCAATATAGTTACTTTTCTGATAGCAGGGTTACTTTTCTGGTCAGAATAGTTACTTTTTTGGCTGCCGGGTAGCAAAATCCAGGCTACCCATGCGGGCAATGAATGAACGCCCTATATATATATATATATATATATATATATATATATATATATATATATATATATATATATATATATATATATATATATATATATATATATATATATATATATATATATATATATATATATATATATATATATGGGTTAGCAAGTGTATGCCAGCTGGTACAGGTAACTTACGTGTACTAGGCCATTAAAATAGTACATGTAAAGTATGTTAATAAAATCCAACCATATAAATTGATTCAACATTATATGGATTAGATGTGTACAAAAAATAATAACCATTTTCATATAGATCATGAGATATAGCAATAATCATTCAATAGTGTATACAATTTCTGGAACATACCATTGATTAGAAAATAAACATTTTCTTTCATTGGATGATCTACGAATATCAGATTATGGTGATCTTTTGGACGTCTTATCTATAGGGATACTTTACATCCATAAGGTTATATTATATAGTAGAATTTTACAATCATCATAAATGAAGGTGGGTACATGTAAGCTATATGTACTGGGGGTACACAATTCTTTTAGCCATATCTTGTGAATAGCTCATACGCAAAATTTGAGCACATTTGGATATCTATAGGTCATGTTATAAAGATCGCAAAAATTATGCATTTCAAATTAATTTCGCACGTTGATTTTGTTGCCCTTGGATGAGTGAGTTACACTCATCCAAATGGGCTTAAAATTTGTATGTAGCATAGTTATAGTATGACGGTGAAGATCAATGATTTACATTTTGCAAAAAATAGTCACTACTACAGAAATGGCTTATGAAGTCACTTTCCATGTGTCGGTTATTAAATAAGAACCGACGCCTAAAACCTACATCGCCGGTTTACAACACAAACCGAAATATATCATATACGAGTGGCTAGACACGGGTATTGCTTTCTATTTAGCGTCGGTTCTAGAATAAACAACCGACGCCTAAAGTAGCCCGCAAAATCCAATTTTTTCGAGCAAAAAAAATTGCGCCAAAGTATCAGATACAAATGTCGGTGTTTTACCTAATAACCGACGTTGAATGAAGATAAAATTTGCGCCAAAAGTTACAATATGGGCGTCAGTTTTCTTAGAATAACCGATGCTGATAAGGGTGCACGCGCCGTCCCCGCCAAAAAAATTAGGGTAAATGAATGTCCAATTGACGTCGGTTGTCTTTTTATAACCGACACCTAATAATAAAGGTGTCAGTTGTTATGGATAACCGACGTCGTTTAGTAACTTAATATCCCCCACGCATAGCGAACTCTTCCCCCTTTCTCTTCTGTTTCATTGAGATTGATTTTGCTCCGACGATTCCCGACCCCTGCTGCGTCGCCGCCGCCTACTGCTGCAACACCTGCCGCCTACCTCCGCGCCGCCGCCTACTGCTGCTGCAGCTGCTCGCCACCGCCGCCGCCTACCTCTCCTTCTCTGCTCGCTGTCGGCGCCCTCTCCTTCTCTGCTCGACGTCAGTGCCTCTCCTTCTCTGCTCGCCTGCCTCTGCACCATCTCCTACTGCTGGTGTGCTCACCGCCGCCTCCGTCTCCATGCTGCTACCAACAGTAGGCCCTCCTTTCTTCATCACTAGTTCTCCTACTCTTCTTCTTCCTTCTCCCTCTCCTTACCAATAGCAACCACGGCCGTGTGGGCTAGTACGACTGTGGTTGTGTTGGCCGACTACACGGCCATGTTACCCAACACGGCCATGTGGTTGGCCAACACAGCCAAGGCCGTGCCAGCCCACACGACCGTGGTTGTTGTTGGTTATTACTCTTCTAAAACTATTCTTATATTTTTGAATCGGGCCAATGACCACACCTGCTATTGTGCCTGAATTATGACATGTATGTTTGTACAAAGTGAATCTTATCGCTCTAATTGTGAATTATTGCATGTTTGAAACTATTGAATTCTTGATTTATTATTTAATAATGCTCTAGTTGTGAGTGATGCAATGTAAGTGAGCAAATACATGTAGTGGATATGTACTCATTAGCCTAGAAACTCGTCCAAGATTTACTCATTAGGAGTAAATCTTGGATAGTCCCTGGTTTGGGACTGTTCTTGAACACCTAATCTCACTTAGGATGTAAGTGTATAATGTGTATTGGGTTTTCAAGAAAATTTCAGTAGCATTTCCCCGTTTGTTCTCTAAGTACATATGTACTTGGAGAACAGTGGGGAAATGCTGCCGAAATTTTCTTGAAAACCCAATACACATTATACACTTACTAGTGAGAATAGGTGTTCATGAATGGGATAGGTGGTACACATTTATTGTATATAAGAATGACAACACATGTATTTGTTGGCCTAGAAACCCGTCCAAGATTTACTCATTAGGAGTAAATCTTGGATAGTCCCCGGTTTGGGACTGTTCTTGACAACCTAATCTCACTTAGGATGTAAGTGTATAATGTGTATTGAGTTTTTGAGAAAATTTTGTTAGCATTTCCCCGTTTGTTCTCTAAGTACATATGTACTGAGAGAACAACAGGGAAATGCTGTCGAAATTTTCTCGAAAACCCAATACACATTATACACTTACTAGTGAGATTAGGTGTTCAAGAATGGGATAGGTGGTACACATTTATTATATATAAGAATGACAACACATGTATTTGTTGGCCTAAAGTTTTAACCATGGAAAAACTCTAATCTGTTAACCCTAGACCCTAATCTTGTTGTAATATATACTTGTTTTCTCTTTGATCATAGAATGGATAGATCATGGATGTCTATTCGCAAGCGCTGCACCCCAGAGTTTATTTCTGGTCTTGACCAGTTTATTAGATTTGCCGAGGAACATAGGAAACAACATGGAGATAGGTTCTACTGTCCATGTAGGCATTGCGGTAACAACTTCAAAGTCAGCACTGGTGACGAAATCAAAAGTCATGTCATGTGTAATGGGATTGTATAAGGCTATACAGAATGGCACTGGCATGGAGAGATTTCAAACCCGAAACCAGTGGATGTCGATAGCAGTGCTTGTGTGGAAGAAGAAATTTCCTACGATGATGTAGATGTGAATGAACCAGTTCCAGTAGACATCGTTGATGCGATGCTCGATAGTTGTGGTGTAGAGCACACCGATCCACCTCCCATTTTTAGAAACATTGTGCATGATGCTGAGATATCGTTATACACAGGTTGTACTAAGTTTACGAAGCTTAGCGCTGTGTTGAGATTGTATAAGATGAAAGCTAATAATAGATGGAGCGACAAAAGCTTCACGTCATTGTTGTCTTTGTTGAAATAAATGCTTCCTGAAGGAAACGAGCTGCCAATCTCAACATACCAGGTAAAGAAATTGTTGTGCCCAATGGGAATGGATGCCAAGAAGATACACACATGCCCGAATGATTGTGTATTATTTCAAAAGGACTATGTGGATTTGAAATATTGTCCAAAATGTGGTGCGTGACGGTATAAATTGACGACTTCGGGGGAGTCCAAAACTGGTTCTCCTGCCAAGGTGATGTGGTATCTACCTATAATATCACGGTTTCAACGCTTGTTTGCCAATCCGATAGATGCGAAGAATTTGAGGTGGTATGCAGATGTTAAGAAAAATAATGAGGGGATCCTACGACATGCGTCTGATTCCCCACAGTGGAAGAAGATTGATCTATTGTACCTTGAATTTGGTGAAGAAGTCAGGAATCTAAGACTTGGGCTTTGTACAGATGGGATGAATCCGTACGGGACATTGAGCAGCCAACATAGCACTTGGCCAATCATGCTTGTTATATACAATCTTCCTCCCTGGCTGTGTATGAAAAATAACTACGTAATTTTTTCATTGTTGATATCGGGCCCTAAACAACCTGGAAATGACATCGATGTTTATCTTGAACCTCTAATTGATGACTTAAAGAAACTCTGGGGTGAAGGTGTGATGACCTATGATGCTTCACGAAGAGAGACATTTCGTTTGCATGCTATGTTGTTTTGCACTGTTAATGACTTTCCAGCATATGGGAATTTGTCTAAATATAGTGTCAAAGGAGCTAAAGTGTGTCCTATATGTGAAGAGAACACTGATTCAACAAGACTAAAACATAGCGGTAAGACTGTATATCTCGGTCATCGAAGGTTTCTTACAAAATTCCATTCGTATCGTAGTAAGCGCAAAGCATTCAATAGATTGAATGAGGAATGGAGTGCACCAAAACCTATACCAGGGGAGGTTGTTTATGAAAGAGTAAAAGACTTTGTCAATGAATTTGGTAAGAGATCACAATGTACTATGGCCACATGGAGTGAAAAATCTTTATTCAAGAAGAAGTCAATATTTTGGGATCTTCCTTATTGGAGTTCTTTGACAGTCAGACATTGTATCGATGTTATACACGTTGAGAAAAATGTCTGTGATAGTGTCATTGGTACTTTGTTGAATATTCCAGGTAAGACTAAAGATGGGATAAAATCCAGACTGGACCTACGTGAAATGGGAATAAGGTCAGAATTAACAGAATTTCATGAAATGGAAAATCAGAGAACATACTTACCTTCCACTTGTTACACATTGTCTAGAAAGGAGAAGAAAGCTTTTTGTGAATGTTTGGTAAATGTTAAGGTGCCACAGGGTTACTCATCCAACATCCGTAGATTGGTATCAATGAAAGATCTGAAGTTTATAGGTCTTAAATCTCATGATTGTCACACTCTAATGCAACAAATATTGCATGTGGCAATTAGATCTATATTGCCGAAGCATGTAAGGTTTGCAATCACCAGACTTTGTTTCTTTTTCAATAGTCTGTGCAGCAAAGTTATTGACCCTGATACTCTCGATAAATTGCAAAGAGAAGTGGTTGTTACCCTATGTCAGCTTGAGATGTATTTTCCTCCGTTGTTCTTTGATATCATGGTACATCTTGTTGTCCACTTGACTAAGGAAGAGAAAATGTTGGGATCAGTTTTCTTGCATTGAATGTATCCCTTTGAATGATACATGAGCGTTTTTAAAAGTGATGTTTGAAACCGTTATCGGCCTGAATGGAGTATTATCGAGGGTTATGTGGAGAGAGAGGTTATGGATTTTTGCAATGACTTTTTCAGTGGTAATGACACTCCTGATAATGACAAGAATATTGACGAGCAATTTGGCAAAGGAATTTTGGGATCACATGTGAAAGTAATCAGCCGTGAGCAGTTGGAACAAGGTCACTTGTATATTTTACACAACATGGATGAAGTGAACATTTATATCGAGGAACATACCAATTTCATCAAGAGACAATATCCTCGAGCCAATACAATGTGACTTGCTAGAGAGCATAACAAGACATTTATTAAGTGGTTTGAAAATAAAGTTTTACATCAACTATCTCAAACACCAGATGATATTACTGAAACTATCAAATACATCGCCTTTAAACCAAAATTGATTGTTATGTCTTATGAAGGGTATGACATTAATGGATTCACATATTACACAAAGCGCCAAGATGATAAGAGTGTCGTCCAAAATAGTGGGGTCACCCTTCAAGCATCGACTATGTTTTTTGCAAGTGTAAAGGATAAGAGTCTACGTGAAGCTAAAATGTCATATTACAGTGTCATTGAATACATATGGGAGTTTGACTACATAGATTTCAGAATTCCACTCTTCAAATGTAATTGGGTTGATAACACCAAAGGAGTTATAATGGATGAATTGAGTTTCACTTTAGTGAACTTTGAAAAGATTGGCAAGAAGGGTGAACCATTCATATTGGCATCACAGGCGAAACAAGTATTTTATATCGATGATCCTGCAAATGATAAATGGTCGGTTGTTCTTCATGGTAAAAGACAGTTCATTGAAGATCCTATAGATGAAGAACAGTACTATGATAAGTATGATGACTCCAGTCCATTCTCAGTTGGGTTTCCAACACCAGCAAATATTGAAGCTAATGATGACTTGTATGTGCGCAAAGATCACAATGAAGGATTGTTAATTGATAAAGAATCGCAATATTAGAGACATGTTTATATTTTTTTATATGTTTTATTTTTCTGAATGTGAATGTGAACTTTACAATGTGAATTTTACAATGTGAATTACTTTATAATGTGAACTTTACAATGTGAATTACTTTACAATGTAAATGTGAACTTTACAATGTGAGCTTTACAATGTGAACTTTACAATGTGAATGTGAACTTTACAATGTGAATTACTTTATATAACATTCTTTACACAAAAATTTGTAGGGGTTGAAGCCATGTCGTCTAAAAAGTAAAGAATATGTCGTTGCAGAGGCGTCGGCTTACCCATCCCTACCAGGGGAAATGTTTCACGGGTCTCTATTACCAGCTGGTTGGATTCGTGTGAGCCCGATACATATATTCTCCAAGTGGATGGATCTTCCATTGCCATATGCCCACCCAGATTGTGAAACGCTTGGTGAGGCAGAAGGCGGAGTGATATTGTGGCTAAAAGCGGATGTCCTCTTTACTGAAACTGTATGGTAAATTTAAATTATGTTAAATTGTTAGTGTGTGTATATGATGTCAGTTGATCTGAAATTATATATATATATATACAAGTTAAAAAGAAGACACCCACAACATCTAGGCCTCCACCTCCACCTCCTACATTACCCAGTTGGGTTCCACATGACCTACCTGTCCCGTTAGGTCCTAACTGTAGGGGTATGGTAATATGGTTAGGCGAACATGATATAAATTGCCCTATACTTGTTTCTATAGATTCAGATGTTGCAGGTCAATCATATGAAAGCAAACTATTTATACAAGATATTTTGGAGTTGTTTCGATATGATTGGCTTAATACATCTGTGATAGAGCTATGGATAAGGTGAGATCTTCTTTATACATCCATATACCTTGTGTAGGATCTGGTGATCTGGTTTCTTATTTATTAATGCATGCATAATTAATACATATTTTGCAGCTACTTAGACAAGATATGTGTAGATTTTGCATTCGAACATGTAGGATTTTTGATTCCATCTTTGATTAGTCTAGTAGCTAAAGACCCTCCGTCAGTTCAACAATACTGCTGTGAGGATTTTACAAATTTTGCTCAAAATAAGAAGACGGTGATAATAGCTCCATTCAATGTAGAGTAAGTTTACTTTGCTTATTATAATTTGGACTTAAAAAATTACATTTTTATTGTGGATTTTGAGTTATTAATTTTGAACTTTTTTACCTCTAGTGGTATGCATTGGGAGTTACTAGTTATTGTCCCCGAGACGTTCACTGTCTATTATCTAGATCCTAAGAGGAGTAAATTGAATTCAAAATATGGACACATAATGAAAATGGCATTATTCCGGTGAGAAATATTTCATTTTCATATCCGTTAACATATGTTATTACATTACTATTTAATTATGCAATGTACTGTGTTACATTAACATGTAGGGGTTTACATGAGTTCAAAAAGGCTGGAGGAAAGGTCCCCACAAAAAAGAACCAGCCAATAATTTGGAAGAACGTGAAAGTAAGTCCCCGACTGCAATATATGTATATATTATTTATGTGAACAATGCTTAATTACCTGTATTTTTTAATATTTTGTATGTTTGAATTTATAGTGTGCTACACAAGACAACGGATGGACATGTGGATACTATGTGATGTGATTTATGCACATGATTATCAAATATGCCGCAGTGGACATCGATACTATTCATGAGGTATTATATAGTCTCATTAGATAATATGAAATATATCAATCTTATTTATAGCTCATTAATTATATATATACATCATTCTCTTTACAGGTGTCTAAAACTGACCACACTACAAGAAATGCCTTACCTGATGTACATGCTCCCTATACGACGGGAGAATTAAATGAACTAAGAGAAGAATGGGCAACATCCATACAAGTAGTGGGGGTTTTAACATATAATTGGGATGTTGATAGAGAATAATGACTAAAGAATGATATATTGTAAATGAATTTCTGAATTATAATATATGTGTGAATGTTTCTACATGTCTGGATGTTTCTACATGTGTCTGAGTAAAAATGAATGAAACTGTTGGTTGCTATATGAATGTTTCTACATGTGTGAATGTGAAAATGAATGGAACTACAGATTGCTAGCTACATGAATGTTTCTAAATGTGTGAAAATCAAATGGAACTGCAGGTTGTATTGCTAAATGTGTGAATATTTTTGTTGTTAATTTTGCAGGTTTGTGGCATGTTGCTGGCTGATATCAATGGATGTCGTAAAACCTGCAGTTCATAACTGAACTGCAGGTTTCTCATCCTGTGACCAGCCATACAGTAGGTCTGTAGACTAACAGAAAAAAAAATAGGCGTCGGTTATTTGTATAAAACCGATGCCACATAGTTACAGTGTCGGTTTCTACTCGTAACCGATGTCTATTTCCTTAACACCACAGTCGTGCTGGCCAGCACAACCGTGGCAGTGGACCAGACACCACGGTCGTGCTGGCCAGCACGACCGTATTGGGAGTGCATGGCCGTGGTAGTGGACCAGACACCACGGCCATGCTAGCCAGCACGACTGTGTTGGGAGTGATATGACGTCGATTTCTTATCTAATAACCGACGCTGATAGTGCCCAAGATGGCGCCCTTCTGTGGTGCGAAGGTATATGGCGTCGGTTTCTTATCTAATAACCGACGTCTATAGTGCCATGCTGGCGCATTTTCAGTGGCGCGCGAAGAGTTTTAAACCAACGCGTAACGGCTGGGCTTTTAGCGTCGCCCACATAGGTGTCACTTAGAAACCGACACTAAAGGCCTTAAATAACTGACACTAAAGGTCGGTTATGTACTAGTGAGTCTTGATATGCAAACACACTTGAGTGTATCCATGTGATATGTACACTCGAGTGTATTCTAGCCCGGATCTCTTTCTCTCTCTCTCTCTCTCTCTATATATATATATATATATATATGTATGTATGTATACATATATATATACATATATATATATATATGTATACAAATATATATACTAGTTATTTCACATACTTTGCACATGGCACTTATGTATAACCAAATTTAATATACAAATTATACATAAATGTTCACATAAATTTATAGGTCCTATTGTATAAAGATTGTGGGCATTTGTTTATCAATGCATGAACAATATAAACTAGTAATTATTTTGACCAAGGAAAGTATTGAAGACAATCAAACCATGATATATGTTAGCTTTGTATATTTTAAAATCCATACTTCCAGATATTATCTTCTTTTCCTCACATGTAGTTCAATTGGAAGATGTATGGTACTTTTGTGGTGTGTAAGAATAACTATTCATCACATACTCAAGTTTGGATCAATAAACTTTGATTTGTTTTTCCAGTTCAATATACATATAATATCTTAAGAGTGAGAAAACTTAAAATTAAATGAATGGAAAATAAATTTGGAATTAATGCACACAAGATACGTTTATGTTAAGTAAAAAATACATTGCTAAACTTGTTATTTAAGTTCATTATTCACTTACGCTTATGTTAAAATGATATCTCAAATCCCTAGAAAACATATCTACAAGCCTTATCCAATTATTAGTTCATTTTGGCTGTATGAATGACATATAGAAAATAAGGAAAAAAGGCAAAACTAATCTAGCTATACCTAATCTAGGAGTCTAAGAACCCATAATGCATTCTTGAATGCATACCTTAATATGTTGCACCAATTAAAGGCATCTATATTAGATACAAACATTGCTATTTAATTTAAATATCAATACACTACTACAAAGTGATAAATATTTTGGAGTCCATCTTACAAATTGTTAATAAGGAAATGAAATTGACATTGGCATATTTTGCAATATGCTACATCAAGTAGATAATATTTCACGATGCATAATCTTCTTAACACATTATACTATCTTGTTGAGGTTATGCATAATTTCCTATACAAATAATGGATCATATAAACATATTTGATATTTCATCTAAATTTTCAATAAGGAAAACAAATGAATGGATTTAATTTGTAGTGTATTACATGCTTAAAATGTTGTTAAATAGAACATTAACTAACTAACAGGTAAAAGTCAAGACTAAGATGGAAAAAGTTGGAAAATTGTAGTTGTGCTAATGGGCCATTTTTACATATTCGGTAAGGGTAGCAATTGATGCACAAGTTTGTATGGAAAAAATTCAAAATTTAGTATACCATGCACACAACAATACAGAAAATACTCAACATGTATTAAGAAAATAAAATTCAAATGACAGTTTGATTGTATTAGATACATAGAAAGATATGTTGCAAAGAAAAAGAACAATATGATATATTTTCTTATGATATCCATATAGTTTTAATTAGTGACAACGTTTCACTCATTTTAAAGAGATATCAATAATACTTCAATTGATGATAAATTAAGTTGAGATAACTCATCTTTTATGATGTATATAATGATTCAGTTTAAAAATTAAAATCTTGATGAAATGGAAGAGTTTATAATATTTCTCACTGAAAATACAATAAAAAAGATTCACAAAGAATTGAGAAATTTTGCAACAATAGTATGGAATGACTACCCAAATGGCCCAACACCTCATAAAAGAACTAATAGTTCAACTTTAAGATTATTATTGATTAAAACAACATTAAAATGCAATTGACTAAAATTATTGGTAATCGTATATTCTCCTAGATGAAATTATACTACCTTGTCTCACATAAAGAGAGCACAAAGGAAAGCCCACATCCTTAAAAAATCCCATACGAATGAGACACGAGGTTCTTTTTACTACAAAAAATATTATAAGTATGGAAAATTAAGACCTACAAAAAAAGATCAAAGACATAATTGGATGAGACAAAATCTTTTTATAAGGTTAACTTTTTTTTCTTAAAAATTAGTTCCACCAAAAATTTAAAAGGTGATTTTTTTTGTGCTTCTTCCTTATATAAGAATTAAAAGCACAACATGCATCTGAAAAGTACTACTAAGAATATTTTAATTGTAAAAATCATATTTTAATGTGTCAAATTATCATATTTGGGCAACTGTTTTTCAAAGGAACATGGTGGTCCTACTAGAAGTAGATTATGACCGTCCCTTAAGTTTGAGTCACGTGATCTATACAAAGAAAAGGTTAAGAACACACAATTTGTTCACTTAGTAGCACTTTCTAGATTTTTTTAACATGGATAAAAATGATAATGAATCTTAAATCAAGATTGACTCGCAATAACCATTGCAATCTAAGGAAAAACTTCTAGAAACTTTTCACATTTTTTATTCTAGAAAAGCTTTTGTTGCATTTATTAGAAATGTAACTCTGCGACTCTTACCAAAATCCTTCAAACGCGTACCCTTAGAAAAAAAGCAACTACTCTAAAGCAAGCATATTAAATTGATTTAGATTGAAATAGTAAAACCAACATGTTCACACTACGATCATGGACTTTTTGTCTCTTAGACCATCATGAGATATTATGCAATCTTTAGAAACAAAACTTGAATCGACGTTACACCTTTTATTGCAATTAATTAGAGAAAACTAATCACAAATACTAATGTATTCTATAATATAAAAAATTATATCGAGTTGATTTGTTGAATGGCTTCTGAAAAGCTATGCAATCTTCAATGGAAAGTAGAAAGGTTTGGGAAAGGAAGTAATTCTAAGGACTTATTATTCAATCCAAAAGGATTTTGGAATCTTCATTGAGAGGAAATTGATGCTCAATAACCTTTTTGATGCAGGAGTAATGTTGGGTTATCTTAAATTTCTTCTATGTTTGACATTACCATTATTGGCCATGTAACACTTGACTTGTAAATTCCTCTTAGATTTAAAGATTTGTTAGGATCATAGATCTTGTATCTAGTAAATCCAAAGTATAATCTTAATTAAAGATACCAATTGAATAAAGAAAGGCAAGCTATTTTTTTTACTATTAAAGTTATAAAAGTAATATAAAATAAGGTTAACAACTCTGATAGGTCCTGTATCATATTCTAAGTAACAAAAGAATGTATCGAACCACATATTGTGCTTGAAAATAATATTAAAAAAAGATTAGGTTTATGCACTTACATATTTGACATGATATAGAGTAACCTTGGACTGACTCTTCATGATTACTAATATTCAGGTAAAGAATCAGACATCTAATATTATAATGTAAAAACACTAAAAGTGATCAAAGATGTTGAAGTGCTCAACCAATGTATATAAGAATATCTTTTGAGAACATTGAAGTAAAAGATTAATAAATGAATTGAGTCAATATTAAAGTACTTTAGCGATTCTTTTTAATTCTAGCTCTTGTTACACTTATAAGTATTTGAGATTTTAGTCAAAATATGAACTCATGTCTCCTCGTCTAGGAAAGAATGTTAAAGGATATTTAGGAAAGAGTTTTGCAAAATGATGAAATATCAATTTAATTCATTTAATTAAATTAAGATACATGCAATTTTATTGTTTGAGTCTAGTTCTCTAACTTTAGGATATGCAAATTAAAAAAACATGAACCACTCTGAAGTCTTTGTACCTAGAAAAACTATAATTTCCACTTTGAATTGCCAATATCCCACATGATCTAGTTATAATTTCTTTTTTTCTTGTGAGGGAATGTTTCCACCTTGAATTGCCAATATCCCACATGATCTAGTTATAATTGCTTGTTTTCTTGTGAGGGAGCCTACTCATCCAAGACCACATACATGATTCAATTATCATATATTCATCAAGGATATATAATCTGAACATGAAATAAACTACAATATAGTCATAATTCTTCATTTTCATAAAATGTTTATCCATTTTTAATCTGTAGTCGGTGAGTCGATCTTACTAAATTTGTAAGATTTCAATGAGATGATAATTTTTGTAACGGCATGCATAGGGATTTTCTCAAAAACGAATCAAATAGAGACATGTCAGCGTAAATCATAAAATACTTTCATGCATGATGAGAAAAAATTGGCATCAAATGTGTATCAAACATTGGCTACAAAATCTAAACCAAAAAATACATCCTTCCAATTATATAATTTGTTTGTACAACTTTTTCTTTGTTTAGATTGGACGTAAGACATCTTCATAGGTCAATATAATTTCAAACATCCACCTAACCGTTGTGCTTCTATTCTTACCATCGAAGCCTATCCTCTAGTGGGATGCTTTGGCCTATACAACAACATAGAGCGCATAGTGCTTAAGAAGGAAGCGAAGGTAAATTATAAGTGCAGAGTGACACACACTCGTTGTAGAGTAAGAACTTATATAATCATGTTTTGTAATATTTTCATTAGGAGGAGAGATCTAACCAATCACAATCGTGAAAGAGAGTCTTTAATTGTTGATATAAACAATTTCCTCATTGTGCTCCTCTCGGATACAATGTTTACAACCAGCGGCTAATAAACTCATCATGCTTACACCACAATATGCGGTTAACAAAATGACCAAACTAACCCGGCCAGCGTAGCCCGGGCGGTCAAGCCAACGCGCCCCTCATGAAGGGTCGCTGGTTCGATTCCCCGCTCGGGTCAGCTGTATTTACCAACCTCTTGGGTCATCCGGGCTCTGGCACCTATTTGGAGAGGGGGTGGGTTTCAGCCCATGCAGATCCAAAAAAAAAACAACCAAACTTATTAATAAAAACGACTAACAAGTACAAATTTATAACCGAGATCATGTGAAATGTAAAATCACTTATTTAAAATAAATAAATAATAATAATGACACCACATTAATTGTCAAAGATACAACGATATTGTTAGTTACCTTTTCTATATTCATCTTATCTCAGAGTAGTTGTAAATAATTTCAAAAGACATGCCTGTATAAGATATTAGCAAACCATCAATAAACAAAGACATAGTATTGGCTATTCCTGCAAATGTATTACTACATCGAGAAACTCACAGTGCCTAATGGAAGGGGTAGTAAAAAATAATTCACAAGAGATGGACAGTGGGTTTACCGCATCGTATTGATTGTGATATTTGTTGCAAAGTTGTCAACATTGCGAAACTGAGAGGAAAACAACCTGAAAGAATCTTGTGGCCAATAATTTAACAATGGGCTAGCAAAATATAACACATTTGTTGGTAACTGGTGTTGGTGTCGAGATAGTTTGATTAGTTTCCTTCATCATGATGTATTTGTTGCACTTCCGTTGTGGTATTGTACAAGATGAAACATTGCATCAGGCCTTTACGTTGGCTATGAGCAGATATTGATCTCCTTTTAATCCTGAAATTATAGGTCACCCGGTAAAGAAGTTCTCCAAAACACAGATAGCAAGGTAACCACAATGGATCTAGCAACACACTGGATAGCTACCTTATCTATCATCTGAAGCGAACTGCAACATTCCAAACATGTTTGTCGATGACGACTTTCATCTCCTTGTATACTTGACTGGCCGATGAAGATATACCCATCACAAGATAGCCGAAGTAGGCAATTTTGTTGGTTGTAAGACGGGACTCGGATTGGACGAACCAAAACTCTCCGAACGACAGTAGGTGCTGGATTGCCGGCAGCTAAGGGGCAATGAAAAAGACGACCTTCACCTCCTTGTATTCTTGACTGGCCGATGAAGACATATCCATCACCAAATAACGGCAGCAATTCTGTTGGTTATAAGATGGGGCCCGGATTAGGCGGACAAAAAATTATGATCAAAGTGTAATGCTTATCAATCCGCGTGCGATCCATGATTACCATGTATTTGACGGTGACGCCGGTGATCTGGTTCAAAGAGCAAAGGACATTACACTGCTGACGCTTTATGTATTCTTGTAGGGCAAAAACTGAGCATTTCTTTAGGATAGGAGATAAAACTTTTCGGAAACCAATTTAGGATCTGTGAAGAAAACCAGTAGTTAGAGTCCAACTAGTTTAGGAACCATCGAACAAAAACGAGTGCATTCTGGAGTCCAACAAATTCTGGGAACCAAGGTGACGGAAACAAGGACAGACGTTTAGATGAGTAATAAAGTATGTATATATATATATATATATATATATATATATATATATATATATATATATATATATATATATATATATATTTTCAGGCTAGAATACACTCGAGTGTACATATCACACTAATACACTCAAGTTGTTTTCATATCAATATTATTTTTTTGTAAAATTTAAACTATTGATCTTCACTGTCATACTCTAACTAGACTACATACAAATTTTAAGCCCATTTGAATGAGTGTAAGTCACTCATCTGAGGGTAAAAAAATCGACGCGCGAAACTAATTTAAAATGCATAATTTTTGCGATCTTTATAACATGACCTATAAATGTCCAAATGTGCTCAAATTTTGTATATGAGTTATTCAAAAGATGTTTAAGAAGATCAACAGATTAGATTTTTAGAAAAAATATTGCATCATGAAAAGCTACTTGAGTGTATTCTGCTCTGAATACACTCGAGTGTATTCTAGCCTGACTTATATATATATATATATATATATATAGAGAGAGAGAGAGAGTTAGACTAGAATACACTCAAGTGTACAGATCGTATGAATACACTCGAGTGTGTTTGCATATCAAGACTATTTTTTGCAAAATGTAAACCATTGATTTTCACTGTCATATTATAATTAGGCTACATATAAATTTTGAGTCCATTTGGATGAGTGTAAGTCACTCATCCAAGGACAACAAAATCGACGCGCAAAACTAATTTGAATATATATATATATATATATATATATATATATATATATATATATATATATATATATATATATATAGTCAGGCTAGAATACACTCGAGTGTATTCAGAGCCGAATACACTCTCAAGTAATTTTTCATGACGCATATTTCTTTCAAAAATATAATATGTTGATCTTCTTAAACATGTTGTAAATAGCTCATACGCAAAATTTGAGCACATTTGGACATTTATAGGTCATGTTATAAAGACCGCAAAAAGTATGCACTTCAAATTAGTTTCACGCGTCGATTTTGAATATATATATATATATATATATATATATATATATATATATATATATATATATATATATATATATATATATAGTCAGGCTAGAATACACTCGAGTGTACATATAGTACGAATACACTCAAGTGCGTTTGCACATCAAGACTTTTTTTTACATAATGTAAACCATTGATCTTCACCGTCATATTATAACTAGGCTACATAAAAAAAATTTGTCCATTTGGATGAGTGTAATTCACTCATCCAAGGGCAACAAAATGGATGTGCGAAACTAATTTGAAATACATAATTTTTTCCGTATTTATAACATGTCCTATAAATGTCCAAATGTGCTCAAATTTTGTGTATGAGCTATATTCACAAGATGTTTAAGAAGATTAACGGATTAAATTTAAAAAAATATATTGCATCGTGAAAAACTACTTGAGTGTATTATATATATATATATATATATATATATATATATGGTGCTGATTACATTGATCAATACGAGCATGCGAGGTGTTCATTTTGACCTTTCATTTATCCTTATTTAAATATAATACTCCTGTCATCTTTTTGAACGCTTAACATGACCTCCCGGTGTTTTGTCCTTCACCCCTTATCACGGCTCGTACGATATTTAATATGAGATGCCCCACTCTACCTTCTTATCTCCACCTGTCATGTACTGGTTACAAGGTACGATATTTAAATATTGGCCACTCTACCTTCTTTATCTCCACCTATCGTGTATAGGTTGCAAGGCTGTTTTATAATACAAACAAGACTTCCCAGCTAGGGCTGTCAATGGGGAGGGTATTATCCGTTTATCCTTACCCATACCATGGAGGGTAAGGTTAAGGGTAAATATTTTTATTACCCTTTATCCGTTTACTCGTTCCCCATTTCCCCGCTATACTATAAGGGGAGGGTAAGGTATAGACATTATTCATGCCATTTTACCCTTTTACCCGCACATGATATAAAGGTTACACAAATATAAATATTCTAAAGGGATTTGTATGTAAATGTTTAACCCTAATACTTTATTCTATCATTAAAAATGACTTGGTGTTGTGCTTGTAATACTTTCTTGTTGAGAGAAAAACATATATATCTTGTGGAAAATGAGGTGTTGGTGAAATACTTATTTGTTATGCATAGTTATGCAAAGGAAAAAAAATAATTTATGCATAAAAAATTGTTATTGTGTGAATTGACTTAACTTTACACAGAGAAACATATAATTTTGAATTGGATATAATGTTTTATATGTTTTTATCAATAAATTAGTTATAAAATTATTAAAAATCAACACACAATGTGTATAAAATTCTTTTTTATCAAAATTACCCGTTTACCATTTACCCTCTCCGTTTACCCTGTGGAGAAGAGGGTAAGAGTAAGGGGAGGGTAAGGAGATTGTTGAGAAGGATAATTACCCTTACCCTTACCCGCTACCCAAAGAGGGTAGGGGTAAGGGTAAGACCTTACCCTCCCCATACCCTCCCCATTGACAACCCTACTCCCAGCGATCTTTCTCCTCTGTCCTCAAGAAACTTTAAGTTCAAATGAGCTAATAACATTTTCATTCTTTCTTTTGCGTTCTTCCAACCGTCCCTCGTTGGTGGTTATTGTTATGGTCACGCGATTTATTTGATGCGATTCTTTAGTTGGTAAGTGGTTGTGCCACCTATTGGCATCCGTAGCGATGACTGTTGGATCGGGTCTGTTCGATTCTTTCAGCGTGAACTGACATAATTTAATCCAATTTCAGTCCATACCAGTCTAGCAATTTTGACTCTCATATACTGGATGAGGGTCAAAATAATTTCAAATTAAAAACTTAGACACTCTCATTCATGACATATATATGTATATATAAAAACACGTTTACATGAATACAAATTTCTGAAACTACATATAATTTAAAATATGCTTAATTGGTCATATAAGCATAAAGAAAAATATATTATAGTAAGCTTAAGCTATATGTATCCATTTGATAGTTAACATGCTTTAATTAATTTACACATGGTCGACTATTATAAGTAGATGTATCATGCTTACATGTGATATTTTTCAGATATTATCTCGATCAAAATTTTGTGCACTATTCATTGAAATAAAATATATATTTTCTAATCAATGATAAGTTGTAAATTTTTATAAATGTTTGGATAATGTTTAATTATATCTCATAAATATATATGATATAAATCTCGGATAGTCACCTAAAAGGATGCGGAAAACTTAAGAGTGAGACTTCAACTTCCAACGATATGAGATAAAAACTAAGAATATCTACTACTTACAATAGCATTCTAAGTATGCAAGAAAGACAAGAAATATTTAGATCACTGAGCAAATAGTATATCATGGAGCTAAACCTTACCATGATTGTATTTGTCATGTCTTACATTGCTATGTAGAATAAAAAACCAATACTTATCATGTAGAAGGAAACAACACATCATAAGAACATCCATCTTACTCACCAAAAAACCTAAACAAATCTACCAAACGGTTGAACTACACATTTATTATACCCTAGGCTATTTGAGGTGTATCACAAAAACTACTTTCTAAATGTTGTAAAGTCTCACTAGAAATCAATGTAAGATCTAAAGGCATTCAGACTTTGTTAAATCTCTCCAAACATTTTCAGGTCGAAGCGAGGGAAGTAAAATGTAGAGTTCTCAAGGGCGGATCTAATGTGAAAATTCTTGAAAAGTGAAAACACATCATGCATGTCCATCTTGGGTACGCAGGTCAGGACACCAAGAACAAGCCGTCAACCCATCAAATCTAACACAGGTCCATCATGGAATTATTATTTGAGTATATGGGTGTGGCCGTAATCATAGAAAAGACAAGGAACATTAATCAAATATCTCATTGGATTATGATTATAGTTAACTTTTGTGATTTGGAATTATTTGATTGATGATAGTCATGTTAAGCATACAAGATAGTGTCAAACTAATCTGGCCTACTTCTTGTAGAAGGTTGTGTGTGAAGGTTAAGGAGAATATTATGATCCTCATCAAAAAGATGATCTTCCAAAGTTTCCTAAATTTAGTAAAAGTTCTCTTTGAACTAGAAAATGATGTTTATCTTGATCCACGAAAGACACTGGTAATCTTAATTTTTATCAATATAAATAAAGTAATAAATTGTAGCTTGCTTTAGTTTTATTACATTAGACTTTAAGAAAGTTCATTTGAACATTCTTGTATTTGAATATGAGAAAATTGATTGTTAGCTCTATCCAACCGGTAGCTTGCAAATCAAGTTAACAAATCTAAACAGTACAAGTAATGATAGGGGACCAAATAGATACACATCAAAAATCTTAAATACTTCAAGAGAATTGTTTAGATTTATGGTCATATAATAATAATATATGTATTGGTATACTATTTATTTAATTATTAAACTCTCAAGTCTAAGTGGGACATTGACAATAAAAAATTGTTCATTCTCTAGGTATACACTTTGTAAATGATTCAGTCTCTAATTGATTCTAAATTTGGTTTCTTAAGAGTTTTCAACGGAGTTATAAAACCAAGAACCTGATCTTGTCTGACCAAAATAAAAAAAAAATTGTTCTAATGTTGGTAACCCGAGTTGGTTCCGCTTTGGACAAACCGATTGAAATTCAAGTATGTGTCCATATTGATTTCAAATTTAATCAACACATGTCATTTCAAAGTTTCGACAAATCTGGATATATATATATATATAGACACACACACAGATATATATATATATATATATATATATATATATATATATATATATATATATATATATATATATATGGGAATGTATTCGTTATCCAGTTGGGTAACATGAACTAGTTATCCAGTTGCAAAGACTCATTCTTTACGATCAAATAATCAGAAAATTTGCATCGGAAAATATAAACAATCTTTTTATTCATACAATTTTCTCGAGTACATGATTTTTTTTAAATGATACTTGCATTTTGAATACTAAAAATTTAAGTAAATCAAATCATCTTCTAACAGAGGGCTATATCGTGCAGTCTTTTATACTTCTTCTCTGGTAACCTACCCATAAGTTCCCAGAAGGAACAAAACCACACATGGGCCCCAATAAGGGAAATTGAGGTCAACAAAGTTGGTACAAAATCGGTATTTGGGTAGAAAAACAACATGAATCCATCTACCAGGAATTAATATGAGCAAAAGCAAAGGAATGAACAATATAGGTGAGTATCAAAAGGTAGCAATGGGTTTTTAAATTCAATAGTATTCAATATCCAGATTTTGAAACTAGTTATTCAAATTTGAACAGTTAACACATGTCAATATCTGCACTATCGGGGAAGACATATGTTCTCTTTATGAGAGTGACAATACACCAATTGCATTTCTCAGTATACTGAGGGAGCTCATGTCCTTTTCTCTGCACAGAGTCATGGAAGAATCATTCCACTAAACTATGGGCACTAGCCTTCCCTTTTTAATTTTTAAACAATGTGCTACTATTTTTTTAAGATTTATTATTGGTGGCTTTCAAGGAGGAGGCTAAGATTTGCAATAATTTAAAGCCTACCAACCTATTGAATTATACATGCAATCAATGATGGAGATAACTTTCCAAATATAAATAGAAATTTCGTACCTTTATATCAAGTTTATATAATATAAGAACTCCAAGTATTGACTCCAAGAATTAAATCAAAATAGAGAGAATCTACAAACATAGAGGAATATTTGTCATTATATGGCTTGGGTCAAAATGTTGTTCAAGTTTCATTTTATTACTATTATGTGTGACTAGGGTTTTCAGTTTAGGGCTTATATTCATCTACTTTAATTTCTAGTTTTTCTAGGGTTTTCACTAAGTTATATACATATAATCAAAGTCCTATAATTAAATATAATACAATTATACCATTTTGCATGTGTCTTGGCATATCCTTGATCCATGGTTTTATACCCTTTTTACTTCTAAGATTCATTTTTATCCCCATAAGTCGAATTATGTCTTGCTTACATATAGGTGTGGGTATTAATATTACTTCATCTATTTTATCTTACGGAAATAGGGGGCGGGTATCTACCCACATGAGTAATGAATATGGGCATATATATATATGTATGTATGTATGTATGTATGTATGTATGTATGTATGTATGTATGTATGTATGTATGTATGTATGTATGTATGTATGCATGTGTGTGTGTATTTGTACTACACATTCTTCTCGTTTTATCTTTTCAGTCATATAGTTACCCTTTTGACAACATAGTTACTTTTTCATCTACATTATACTTTTCTGACCAAATAGTTACTTTTCGAGCTACATGGTAGCGAAATCTTAGTTTCTCGGCTAGGTATTTTAGATAAACACTTTATGTATATATGTATATATGTATATATATTTGTATGAATATATATGTATCTGTATATACATGTATATATTTATATATATACATATATAATTTTGTAGGCCATATATTTGGTACATGAGTGATGTAACTAGGGTTAGTTACATGTGGATCCACTTTTGTAATATGTAGGCATCAAGTTGTATAGAGGTGACCAAATTTGTAATATCAAGACTAGTTTTATAGAAACAACGTCAATTTTGTATTATGTTCTGCAAAAGCAGTATAAATGACATTTCTAGGAAAAAAACTTCTGCTCGAGTTCTAATCAGGAGTGAAATTTTATAACTATAATGGGAAAATTACAATCAGAACACTCAGATTGTAACCAAAATCACTAGATAACTAATTTAATTACCCACCTGGGTAATGAAAACATCCCCAAATATATATATATATATATATATATATATATATATATTAAGCAAATAAATATATACATAGAGATACATATATACATACATATATATGTGTCTATGTATGTATATACATATATATGGTATATATGTATATACACACATATACACATATATATGTATGTATGTATGTATGTATCTATATGTATATAATTAAATACTATATATATATATATATATATATATATATATATATATATATATATATATATATACTGATAACATCCAATCTTGTGGATATTTGAGTCTTGTTTTACCCTCATATTATTGTTTTGACAGTGATTTATTTAGATGAATCTATTTTTTTTGTAAAGTTTTGGTATAACTACCTAATTTCATCTCCTTATCTTTTATTTGCACAGAATATTACCAAAGGTAGATTTGAATTTTGACGACCACTGGTAATCCCACACTTCAGCAATCATCAGGCCTAAGGCAAGAAATCACTAGGATGCTACCTTAGTGGTTGGTGGACCTCCAATATCAACGATCGTTAGCTTCAACATTCAACGACCGCCGAACATAACACCCATTCGAGACAGATGGAAATGCCAATATCACCAACTGCTGGCATCATCTCTCTCAGAGACCGCAACATGTGAGAGAGGACCAACGACCGATGAAAGCATTACAATCAGCAACCACCAGATTTTCAGTCTCAATGAGCGCTGGGAACTTACAATCTTGGAGACTGATGGGTATACCTCCTTGAAGGTTGCACTTATGAATAGAAAACCACCTCAAACATGACGGGGGTTGTGACGTGTGAGAGATGAAGAAGTGTTGCCGCACCGCACAACTATCTTTCCATCGGATGGATATCCATGAAGACAAGTCTTGCGACCTCTTTTTTTTAGCATAAATGCCAACCATTAGAGAGAAACCCTAAACCTAATCCCCTATTATGAAATAAAACAATGAATTCTCAACAACTGCGATTAAAAACAAATATGAAAATCACCGATAACTTTCCTTTTTCTTTCTCATAAAACCTTCTATAATAGTGTCACATAACATATATCACATTCAGATATCACAAATCATATTCAAATCCATCAAAACCATGATCAAATCATATGGGTCATGAGTATTTCACTTTACAATAGATACATGTACATGAATCAAAAACTATATATACTACCTATCCCGAGAAAGAGAGTGTATAGGGATAATCTAATCAATCTAGATTATTCTATTTATGACTTCTTTGTCATGACCTCTCCACTAGATAGAATTATACCAAAAAATATTAGAAACAACCTCATGAGACTCCTATAGAGCCCTAGTGAGTGGATACCTTCCACTCAAGCTAGTTACATGCATCCGCATCAGATTAGGTATAATGAAATCAAAATAAACTTTCAAATATTGAAAAGTCTAGCACATAGTTCTAGCATAAGTCAAATCTAGTTTACAATGGTAATCTAATCCAATAGATAAGGTAATTTTTAAACCAATTATAACATTAGAACATTTTTAGGGCATGTATATGAACAAATATGCAGATACTTTTTAGTTCATATTAACAATACTTCTGCATGAGTAATAAGTCAAGATCAAAAAAATTTGAATCAATACATAACAATAACATTATCTTTGTGACACCCTACCATCCGGGCAAAGAACACATCATGCATTCCTAAAGTTGAAGTACACATAAGACATGTCTACCAAACAATATTTATCAAATGGGAAGCCATACAAATCATATTTAGAGTGGATATTTAATTCCCAACATTTTATACTTGTCAACAAGACATATCAGAATATGGAACATATAATCTCTATAACAACATGATTTATTTCCACAACAAGAACCATAATCAACAATGGTAAATTATCATCTAGCAGTACAAGGAATGTAACTAACATTGAAATCTTGTTCTACACAGCTTGTCATCTTTTATTAATTTGCCCTAAAACTACTTGGCTTGTACCTCACCCGATAGAAGTCGTCACGCCTGATTCTTGTGTCAACAACTCATCGTCACTATTATAGGGTTTTCCTGGCCACCCTAAGATATCAACAACAAACCTTGTCCACCTTAGGGGTGCCCAAATATACCCACGTCCTCATCTTGGGTACACGAGATAGGAACCAGAAAAATAGTATATCACATATCACAACATTTTTCATATTTTCATATTTCACATATTTCATTTCATCAGAGTCTATTCTTCATGGATATATACTTTCACAATAAGGATTTAGGGCCAGAGATACTCCAAATAACTCACTCCTAAATTTTGGTGGTTTCACCTTTAAGGTCTCAGTGCACACTCAGGAAATCCTTCTCATAATTCATCCTTTACTACAAAGAGATCTATTTTGTTTCCCTAGTGTGGTCCTTGGGGAATCTCACGATGTTCAAGGTGCTTAACTAGATGTTTTATCATTCACTTTTTATTAATCTCTTTTACTCACCTTTAAAGAATTCAAAACATTATATATCATATGTGTATTCTAGCGTAACTAGAATAACATGAAACAAATTAAGTTTATCATGAAGATGATGATTAAGACAAGAAGCACAACAATATGTAATTTGCAAGACATAAAATTATTTACATTTCCAAATTATCTCATAACAATCATCATCAGTGGGCCTTCAGCCCAAGACATAATCTGGTTGCCCAACATTTACCCCATCGGGGTTTTATCATTATCAGTGGGCCTTTAGCCTGAGAAATAATCTCATTGTGCAACATTTACCCTCATCAGGGAGTCTCAGGTGTGATGAGTTCATGTTAAATTCAATCACAACATATTTCTTATCAGTTCATTATATATCATAATTCTCAAAAAATATTCACACAGACATTAGAACTAGCAACAACAAAATAATATTGATATCTTGTATCATTGATCATACTCAAAATAAAATTATCATACAACATATACTTATTCCATCCAATTTCAATAGAGGCAAATAAATTTCATGCATAAACATGCATAATACACTTAGTTCTCTTCATTTTTTATTTTTTATTCTTCATCGAGGGTTACTAATCAACACATGTTGACTATCATGTGAAGTCCATCAACTAGTCCATCTATTGATATGTATGCCCAGAGAGCCAATCATATGATGATTGTCATGGCATAACATGTAAATGATTTGATCATTAATAAAAGAAAGCTTCCAATTTATTTTGTTTTTCCAGTTTTGAGATAATGAAATAACATAATAAATGTCTAGAAAATGATATTACTCAATAATGTATGTCTTTAGGTTGAGAACCTGAAAAATGATATCACAGTGTTGTTAAAAGTATATGTATTATTATGTCCTTGATTGGTTTTTATTGTGGAAGGTAAATAGATAGAAATGACACATAAGATTTGAGTGTGAGTTGGTTGATGAAATAATCTCATTATTCATGATATGGCGATATCAAACCAAGCACATAGATACATGTTAGAAAACAGTGTATCAGACAGACCCACCATGAGACTGACACATGGAAACCATTATGATGGTATTCATAGTCATATCTCAAAGTGATGGTGGTGTTTGTGGTTCTTTGACCTAAAATCACTGCACTCATCACATATCGTTCAGTATGCTTTGACATCATCAAACACAATCTTGAAACATGGGTTATTGTAAAGGTGATGATTGGGTGACTGTGACAAATGGGGACTGACTCTAAGTGATAGATATGGGATTTGTCCCTCCTAAGGGTGTATGATTTCCAAGGCCTCTTGATTAGTGAGACTAAGAAATGTGTGGCCACTCACATGTGAGTCAATATGTGATATTGAGCTTACATATATCTCAGACAGTCTACTCTGGTTCAAGAAACAAGATTGAATGATAATGAGGATGACTTATCCATGCCTCTAGTACAATCTGGACATCAGTGATAAAGGAAATATACAAATACTATAACACCATACACAGATTGTAGGTTTAAGCTATTCTCCAACTTTACATTTACTTGGATAGCAATGATGTGACTAGACACCGCTCATTGCTTGTGATGTCATAAGTTGTTATGGACATTCACTACCAATGTAATAGGAGACCTACATGGTCACACGCATAAGAACTCATCTAGCAGAGGAGTTTGATCTTGAAGATGATTGAATTGATTACTAAAGTGTTTAGGTACTCAATTCACGCAACAAATCAGCTGACTCGACTGCTAAAAGACAGGTTCAAGTGTTGAGACAGCCGTTTGGAGTATCAGGTTGATTGTATTGTACATTGGATGAAATTCAACCTGACCTGACCTGTGAGACATTTGTCTCCTCTGCACCAAATGGACGTTTCAGTGGTGCCATTCGATTGCATCAAGGATCAGTGTTGACGCCATGTTATGCATTAATTCGAATTGAATTGTCGTCATATGTACAAAACTAGAAAACTGCAAAATGACCATCTCACATTGCAAGACAACGGTCTCGAGTGCCAGACGGGAATTTTGGCTGCTACAGGCTGCAAAGTTTCCAGAATTGCTGCAAACATTTGAGATCTTGTGGTCCTTTCCACTCCTACACAGACTGGGAATCCTGACCTTGGCCTCTACTACAAATAGAAGGGTACTGGGGGCTTCCCAAAGAACAAAACATACAATCAAGAATTAGTTGCTCTGATAATTATTGTCCTCTTTGGTTATGGTAACCAAGAGAGCTCAAGCAAGTACTATCAGACTAGGGAGGGATAGCTATGGGAGAGAACAATTGAGGATCATTGTTGTGGGAGAGCAGGTTGGTGACTAATACACCAATGGGAGGGACAACTCCTTCCTCTCCATACTAGTAGGACGAAAGGAGTTCTAGTTGATTCGTGTGGACTTCTCTAGAGGAGAGGCAGCTTTTTCCCGTCACTAAGGAGGAGGGAATCAGCCAGCAGCCCATGACGAGAGGAGTTGTTGCAGACAATGACGTTATAGTCTGTTGTCTATGGAGGAGCAGTCAGATGAGTCTCAATGCAACCAGGAGATGCACAGACACCATCAAAGATAGAGTGTGCAGCTATATTGATGAGGATTGTCACTGAACTTGCTCTAAGACCATGTATATCTTTATAAAACCATCCTTTCCATTTCATAGTTATTGACACGATTTGTTGGTCAATGGGAAATATGTCAGTAAAATTTTTGTTTCCGCTTCCTATCTGATGTCGTATTTTCCAACAGTGGTATCAAAACCACATCAATTAATTATGTTTTTGAATAATCAATGTGATCAGATTTTTAGTTTTTTGAGTTTATAATTGCATGCAATGTGAATATTTAAAATAGTTGATGTGCACGTCCGACTAAAAACCACATAAGAACCCAAACTATATATATATATATATATATATATATATATATATATATATATATATATATGAGGTTAGGAAGTGTGTACCGGCCAGTACATGTAACTTACGTGTACCAACCATTAAAATGACATATATGGAGCATGTTAACAAAATCCAACTATATGGATTGATTCAAAATATTATAGATTACATGTGTTTAAAAAATCATAACCAAATATCATATAGATCATGAGATATAACAATAAATCATTCAACGGTTTCTGCAATTTCTGCAACTTACCGTTGATCAGATAAAACACAAATTCTTTCATCGGATGATCTATGAGTATCAGATTTTGGTGATTTTCGAAACACATCTTATCTATGTAGTATACATCACATCCATAAGGTTGGATAGTTGAATTTAATTTTACAATCATCATAAATGATGGTGGGTACATGCAAGCTACATGTACTCGGGTATACAATTCTTTTAGCCTATATATATATATATGTGTGTGTGTGCAATTTGCACATGTCGCCCTAAAAGTGAGTTTGATGGTGGATGTGTAGCATGGTTATGACCAATAATCCCTATTATTTGTGCATGGTTGTGTGGTTTTTTTTATCCTATTTATCTCAGTCTACAAACTGAGCCTCTCTCTTATCTTTCCAATATAAAATTATCATTCTCTTCTACCTTTGCTCCCCTTAAATATAACTTGAGGTTTCTCAATAATTGTGTAAACCTAGGATAGTTTACTTTTTTGTTTTAACAAAGAAGAAAGACGCCAACTGAGCTCACGGAGGAGCCAAGCCGACTGGCTGGTGGGTCTAAGCTGACCATCTGGTGCGACTGAGACGAATGTCGAGCGGGGCCGAGATGACCATCTGGTGGGACCAAGATGACTAAATGTCAAGCCGAATAGGAGCCTGAAGGAACAGACAAAATGACCATTTAGTGGTGCCAAATGATCAGCTACATGACGACCAACTGATTGTTTGGAGGAGCCATACGACCGGTTGGTAGTATCCAACTGACCGGCCAAGAGCCAAGACAACCAGTGCAAAGGTTGAACCAGTCAACCCAAATTAGCAAGCACGGATCTTCATCAACAACAAGTTTCTAAATATAACGTAGACCTAGATTGTGGTAATTCCTTGTGGCTCCAAGGAATTACATTAGGCTAGCCATAACCGTCACTTTTTGATTATTTCCTATTTTCTTTGTGGGTTATAGCATGTATAAGATATGTACTATATATATGTGGTGATTGGTTAATGTATATATATTATACAAAATTCCTTAGTATAATATTAAGTTTGAGATGCCTTACATAAGTAGCACACATGAAAAGCTTGATCTACCAATCATAGTTCAGGCCAAATCATGGTGTGATGTCTATCTTGTGGAAGTGTGATGGTAGGTATGTAGATCTACCAAAGTAGGGTACACATCCTATCATGTTGTCTTTTGGGTCAGACTTAACTAGTGATAACTTGGTGAGACTAGGTGCCAGAGGCATAAAGGTGATTATGGCAAAGAGTTGCGCATATCATCTATCCAAGAGTTGAATGAAGATGCAATTGGCAAGTTTGGCCTACCTAAATAATCATGTTGTGGGTGATCAGCCAAAGTTCAATCATAACTTGATGAAATATGGATCTTGGTCCACTAGAAGATTGTACGTTGTAATCTTCCTAATTAGTAGTAAGGGCTATCGATTTGAATAAAATAGTGGGAGTGATAGCTAATTAAAGACCTAATTAATATTGACTTTTCAAATCAAATCAAATCAAAAATGGTTTTTGACAATTGCAAATTTTCTCTTATAGAATCAAATGAAAACATTCAATCATTGCAATCAAATGAATTAAATGAGTTTTATATCCACAACTAGTTTAGGACTTTGAGAAGTGTTCTGCATGTTCTTGAAAGACCATGCCAGTATCCACTCCAAATTCACCTAAGATAGACATGGATGCTTGTTTCAAGCATGGCAATGATGTTGTGAACATCAAGAACCTTATGATGGGTTGCATGAACTATGAGTTGCATAAACAACATGATAAGAAAGAAAGGTGTAATGTCTCTAAGGTTCTATTTGAGTGAAAAAGGACAAAGGGAGACCCAACAGAACTTTATGTACTCAGTATGATTGGGCATATGAAGCATCTTAAGAGATTGGGATGTCATTTATGTAACATCCCTGACCTGGGTTATGCTTTAACCCTAGGTGTTTTGATTAAGAAAGATGATTATATGCTTAATATTATCTTGTGAAAAGTAATTAGGGCTCAAGAGGAACTTATATTTCAATTTTAGTTCTTTTTGAATCATGTTGAAGCAATGTTTTACTTGATTTGGATTAAAGTGCAAATTACCCAAGTTGAGGGGTTAAATTGCAAATTGTGCATGATAAGATGTTCCTCATGTATTGAAGCATAATGAGAATGAAGATGATGCAGAGGTATGGCTTTTGGTAGCCTAAGTACCAAGAAAGAGCTGATAAAGCAATGTTTATGCATTAAAACCTAGTTTTGGTGTAATGTGCAATTTACCCAAAACCTAGGGTTCAATATGAAAATTACCACTACAATAAGGTCCCTAATGTTTTTTGTCATCATATAGAACAAATAAAATGAGAGGGGCACCTCATTTGAATTAAGTTGGAGGAGAGAGAATCTTGATATTAAAATAATCAAGATTTAAGCCTAATTGAAACCCTAATTCAATTTAGTGCAAAAATAAATATATTAATTGAAGAGCCATTCAACCAAATAGGTGAGGGATTAATTTGCAAAGGATTGGACGACCTTGTGCCTTGCAAAGGCATGAAAATATCCAAGGGAGTGGATAACTCACTCACAATTTTATAAGAAAAAGAAATATCCACTCACATATGGATATTAGTATAATATGATTTGAGGTGCTTAATTTGCTTTTCTTTAAATCATAGATAATTGAGAGTAATAAGAGGAAAAAAAGATAGCCTCGGATCCAAGGAGTTAAGGGGGAAGTGGTGGCTCCATTTTTGGGATTAAATAAATTTTTATAAGGCATTTTCTCTCTCATTGAATTTTTATAAAAAGACTTTTTACAAGCCAAAACAAAGGCTTTTCCGATTCCACTTCTTCTCCTTGCTTGGAAAACAACCAAGGGAGCTTGGGAGGATCAGTAGGACGACCCCCGACCTGTTGGTAAGCTTCTTGACCCTTGTTCACCTTGAATCCATGGTGGAAATCACAAATCAATGCATGATTTCTTCTTATTTCGACCACCTCTTCAATTCTAACCTTTCCTTTTCACTCAAAACTTGAGGACGAGCCTTGGAGTAGTGAAAGGAGTTGCATCCACCATTATTGACGTGAGACTGAAGCTTTGGAGCTCAATTGGAGGCGGGTTTTATAACTTGAACCCTTAATTTTGTTATTGCATTCAATTCCTTATCAAATAATGATCCTTTCTTCATTCACGATAATTGATTTGGTTGATTGATGCAATCACCATGAAAATCACAGAAGGTTTCATGAGTTTAGAGCTTGATGATGATTACATCATCATAAGCACACACCTCCCCAAATATCAAGTGCAAACAGTTTCAACTTGTTGTTCCAAACGGTTTCACAAACGACACTACTACATAAATAGCATTCACTGTCGCTTTTCTGAGTGTCGATTATTAAGGAAAACTGACGCCTATAATATTAAACGTCGGTTATTTATACAAACCAACGTCTATATTCGAAGACCAGCCAGACACGGGTACCGCTTTGTATTCAGCGTCGGCTGTTTATAACAGACCGACGCCTAAAATCGCCCGCGAAATCCAATTTTCGAGCGAAAACATTTTAGGTCACCTACAGTGTCGGTTTTTTAACTATTCACCGACGCCTATTGAAAATGAAAATTTGCACGAAAATTCCCACTTTCAGTGCCGGTTATCCTTCGATAACCGACGCTGATAATGGTTCCCACCAAATAATTTAGGGTAAAGGTTGTCTAGTTGGGCGTCGATGTTTTACTAATAACCGACGCTAAATCATAATAGGCGTCAGTTTTGTAGATAACCGACGTCGTTGACCAACTTAATAGACCCGATCACACCGGGATCTTCCCCCTTTCTTCCTGTTTCATCGCGACTTCTCTTCTGTGCTGGTGCTCGCCGCCGTTCTCCCAAAATCGCCCGTCGTCGGTTGCTGCTGCTCGCCGCCGCTGCTCTGGTGCTCTTCTGCTCGCCGGCGCCGCTGCCTGCCGCCCACCGCTACTGCTTCTTCTCTTGCTGCTTCTCCGGCCGACGCCTGCTGCTTCTCCGGCCGTCAGTTGCTTCTTCTCGCCACCCACCCCTCTGCTTCTTTGCCTGCTCGCCGCCACTGTTGCCGCCGCTCTTCTCCACGCTAGCTCCAAGTAGGCTAGCCTCTTTGCTTCCTTCTCCCTAGCTCCTTACCAACAGCAAGCACGACCATGGCTGTGTTGGCCTACCACGGCCGTGCTGGACAGCACGGCCATGGTAACGGCCGTAGCTATGTTGGTCTACCACGGCCGTGTTGTCCAGCACGGCCGTGGTAGGCCAACACAGCCACAACCATGCTTGCTGATGGTAAGGATATGAACAAATTTTTATGTAATGCTTTATGTAAATCCTAGGATATGAACAAATTTTTTGCTTGCATATATTTGTGCTTCTAATCCTAATGTTTGACTTAATTCAGTAAATTTTGATTCATGTTGAAATAAGATTTAAACTTGTCAATTCTAGCATCCTAATTTGATTTGATTAAACCTAACATTGATGAAACACTAACATCAATTGTGATGAAACCCTAACATTAATTGTGATGAAACCCTAACATTAATTGTGATGAAACCCTAACATGTACATATCTATTATTGTGTTTGTTGGCCTAGAAATGTGTCCAAGATTTACTCATTAGAAATAAATCTTGGATAGTCTCCGGTTTGGGACTGATCTTGAACACCTAATCTCACTTAGGATGTAAGTGTATAATGTGTATTGGGTTTTCGAGAAAATTTCAGTAGCATTTCCTCATTTGTTCTCTAAGTACATATGTACTTAGAGAACAGTGGGGAAATGCTGCCCAAATTTTCTTGAAAACCCAATACACATTATACACTTACTAGTGAGATTAGGTGCTCAAGGATGGGATAGGTGGTACACATTTATTATATATAAGAATGACATCACATGTGTTTGTTGGCCTAGAAACCTGTCCAAGATTTACTCATTAGGAGTAAACCTTGGATAGTCCCCGGTTTGGGACTGTAAGTGTATAATGTGTAAGTGTATAATCTTGAACACCTAATCTCACTTAGGATGTAAGTGTATAATGTGTATTGGGTTTTCAAGAAAATTTCAGTAGCATTTCCCCGTTTGTTCTCTAAGTACATATGTACTTAGAGAACAGCGGGGAAATGCTGCCGAAATTTTCTTGAAAACCCAATACACATTATACACTTACTAGTGAGATTAGGTGTTCAAGTATGGGATAGGTGGTACACATTTATTATATATAAGAATGACATCACATGTGTTTGTTGGCCTAGAAAGTGAACAATCATTGTTCTTTATATTACTTGTACATTGGTATAAATTAGAATGAACAATCACTAAATTATATACTGTTTGTATGGAGTCCGGCTTCATTGTAGATAATAGGAGTAAATCTTGGATAGGATGTAAGTGTATACCCTAATCTTGTCCTAATATATACTTGTTTTCTCTTTGATCATAGAATGGATAGATCATGGATGTCCATTCGCAATCGTTGCACCCCAGAGTTTATATCTGGTCTTGATCATTTTATTAGATTTGCCGAGGAACATAGGGAAAGACCTACAGATAGGTTCTACTGTCCATGTAGGCATTGTGGTAACAATTTGAAAGTCAACACTGGTGAGGAAATCAAAAGTCATGTCATGTGCAACATGATTGTACAAGGCTATACAGATTGGCACTGGCATGGAGAGATTTCAAACTCGAAACCAGTAGATGTCGATAGCAGCGCTTGGGTGGAAGAAGAAATTGCCTCCGATGACGTAGATGTGAACGAACCAGTTCCAGTAGACATCGTTGATGCGATGCTGGATAGTTGTAGGGTAGAGCACACTGATCCACCTCCTATCTTTAGAAACATTGTGCATGATGCTGAGATACCATTATACACAGGCTGTGCTAAGTTTACAAAGCTTAGCACTGTGTTGAGATTGTATAAGTTGAAAGCTAACAATAGATGGAGCGACAAAAGCTTCACTGAATTGTTGACTTTGTTGAAAGAAATGCTTCCTGAAGGAAACGAGCTGCCAATCTCAACATACCGGGTAAAGAAAATGTTGTTCCCAATGGGAATGGAGGCCAAGAAGATACATGCATGCCCGAATGATTGTGTATTATTTCAAAAGGACTATGTAGATTTGAAAGATTGTCCAAAATGTGGTGCGTCACGGTATAAATTGACGACTTCGGGGGAGTCCAAAACTGGTTCTCCTGCCAAGGTGTTGGGGTATCTACCTATAATATCACGGTTTCAACGCTTGTTTGCAAATCCGAAAGATGCGAAGAATTTGAGGTGGCATGCAGATGTTAAAAAAATAATGATGGGATCCTACGACATGCGTATGATTCCCCATAGTGGAAGAAGATTGATCTATTATACCCCAAATTTGGTGAAGAAGATAGGAATCTAAGACTTGGGTTTTGTACAGATGGGATGAATCCGTGCGGGATATTGAGCAGCCAACATAGCACTTGGCCAGTCATGCTTGTTATATACAATCTTCCTCCCTGGCTATGTATGAAAAATAAATACGTTATGCTGTCGTTGTTGATATCAGACCCTAAACAACCCGGAAATGATATCGATGTTTATCTTGAACCTCTGATTGATGACTTAAAGAAACTTTGGGCTGAAGGTGTGATGACCTATGATGCTTCAAGAAGAGAGACATTTCGTTTGCATGCTATGTTGTTTTGCACTATTAATGACTTTCCAGCATATGGGAATTTTTCTGGATATAGTGTCAAAGGAGCTAAAGTGTGTCCTATATGTGAAGAAAACACTGATTCAATAAGACTAAAACATGGCGGCAAGACTATATATCTTGGTCATCGAAGGTTTCTTTCAAAATTCCATCCATATCGTAGGAAGCACAAAGCATTCAATGGATGGAATGATGAACGGAGTGCACCTAAACCTATACCAGGGGATGTTGTTTATGAAAGAGTAAAAGACATTGTCAATGAATTTGGTAAGAAATCATAATGTAGTATGGCCACACGGAGTGACAATTCTTCATTCAAGAAGAAGTCAATATTTTGGGATCTTCCTTATTGGAGTTCTTTGACAGTCAGGCATTGTATCAATGTAATGCACGTTGAGAAAAATGTTTATGATAGCATCATTGGTACTCTGTTAAATATACCAGGTAAGACTAAAGATGGGATAAAATCCAGACTGGACCTATGTTAAATGGGAATAAGGTCAGAATTAACAGAATTACGTGAAATGGGTAATAAAAGAATATACTTGCCTCCCGCTTGTTACACGTTGTCTAGAAAGGAGAAGAAAGCTTTTTGTGAATGCTTGGTAAATGTTAAGGTGCCACATGGTTACTCATCCAACATCCGTAGATTGGTATCAATGAAAGATCTGAAGTTGATAGGTCTTAAATCTCATGATTGTCACACTCTAATGCAACAAATATTGCCCGTGGCAATTCCATCTATATTACTGAAGCATGTCAGGTTTGCAATCACCAGACTTTGTTTCTTTTTCAATAGTCTATGCAGCAAAGTTATTGACCCTGATACTCTCGATAATTTGCAAAGAGAAGTGGTTGTTACCCTATGTCAGCTTGAGATGTATTTCCCTCCTTCGTTCTTTGATATCATGGTACATCTTGTTGTCCACTTGACTAGGGAAGTTAAAATGTTGGGACCAATTTTCTTGCATTGGATGTATCCCTTTGAAAGATACATGAGCGTTTTTAAAGGTGATGTTCGAAACCGTTATCGGCCTGAAGGGAGTATTATTGAAGGTTATGTGGCGAGAGAGGTTATGGATTTTTGCAATGACTTTCTGAGTGGTAATAACACTCCTGTTAATGACAAGAATATTCAGGAGGGCAAAGGAATTTTGGGATCACAGGTGAAAGTAATCAGCCGTGAGCAGTTGGAACAAGCTCACTTGTATATTTTACACAACATGGATGAAGTGAGTGTTTATATCGAGGAACATACCAATTTCATCAAGAGACAACATCCTCGAGCAAGTTCAATGTGGATTGCTAGAGAGCATAATAAGACTTTTACTAAGTGGTTTGAAGATAAAGTCTTACATCAACTATCTCAAATACCAAATGATATTACAAAAACTATCAAATGCCTCGCCTTTAAACTAAAACCGAATGTTATATCTTATGAAGGGTTTGACATTAATGGATTCACATATTATACAAAGCGCTAAGACGATAAGAGTGTCGTCTAAAATAGTGGGGTCACTCTTCAAGCGTCGACTATGTATTTTGCAAGTGCAAAGGATAAGAGTCCACGTGAAGCTAAAATGTCATATTACGGTTTCATTGAAGACATATGGGAGTTTGACTACATAGATTTCAGAATTCCGCTCTTTAAATGTAATTGGGTTGATAACACCAAAGGAGTTATAGTGGATGAATTGGGTTTCACTTTGGTGAACTTTGAAAAGATTGGAGAGAAGGGTGAACCATTCATATTGGCATCACAGGCGAAACAAATATTCTATATCGATGATCCTGCAAATGATAAATGGTCAGTTGTTCTTCATGGTAAAAGACAGTTCATTGAAGATCCTATAGATGAAGAAGAGTACTATGATAAGTATGATGACTCCAGTCCATTCTCAGTTGGGTTGCCAACTCCACAAAATATTGAAGCTAATGATGACTTATATGTGCGCGGAGATCACAATGAAGGATTGTTAATTGATAAAAGATCACAATTTTAGAGACATGTATGTTTATATTTTTTTACAAATGCTAGTTAATACAAATGCTAAATGTTTGCCTTTTTCTAGTTAATACAAATGCTAAATGTTGATGCGTAGCACCAAACACTTAACAAGAAAAGGGGCATCACTCTGTTGAAGAAGTTAATAGCGCTGAGTGGTAGTGGATCCAAATTGGTTGTGGAGTTTGATAATGGAGGAAATGCAATTGGAGTGAACTGCAATAATTTTGTAAACTATCTTGGGTGTGTCACTCAAAGCCATTGTGGTGTTAAGTATTATAATTGGCATAAAGTTCCTCAGGGGAAGAAAGACTTGATATGGAAGGATTTATGTGTGAGTTATTATTATTTGAAATTCTATTTTGTAGATTACAAATTATATTATTTGCAATTCTATTTTTGGATACTAGTTAATAAGAATTCTATTTTACAGAATCTGTTTGCATTGGATGAGAAGCTGCATCGTAAAAGTGTGATGCAACGCACTGGAAATATGCTTAGGAACTATAGGACAAATCTGAATAGAGAATACATAAAAGATGGTGATAAGAAGAAGAAGTCAGCCCTTGAGCAGTGGAACTTCTTGGACAAAGAAGATTGGGACAATTTTGTTGCTTCAAGAAAATCTGAAGAATTCAAGGTATTAGGCGTCACTCATAATTTAATTAATATATGTTGTATTCACCTATTCAAGATTAACATTTAATGCTACTAACCAAATCATTAATGTGCATTCTAACTAGGCCCTCAGTGACGCGCAAAAAGCAAGGTGTGCACTGAATGTGCATGACCACACTATGGGTCCAAAGGGCTATGCAAGCGTTCGCTAAAGACTACAGGCGGAGTCTGCGGCTACTCAGGAGTCTGCTCCTACTCAGGAGTCTGCCACACCCATGCCTCACCATGATATCTGGATAGCTGGGAGGCAAAACAAGAAGGGTGAAATAAAGAAGCCCGTAACTGCTGAGGCGGCTGCGAAAATGGTAAAATACAACTCTTAGAGAAATCGTTTGAATATTGATTATTTATGGTGTTAACTTACCAATTTCTGTTGATGGTGATTAGCGGGAGCTGCACGAGCAGAGGAAACAAGGCACGTTCATCCCTCATGGCACAAGGGATGAATTGACAGTTGCTCTGGGTAACCCATAGCATCATGGACGTGTTAGGGGTGCAGGCGCTGGTGTGGGCATCAAAGCATTCTTTGGGCCATCCCAGCACAAACCCAGAGCGGGAATTTCACAAGAAGAGGTAACCTATTCTTTTATTAGAATGATACTGCAAAAGGGAATTCAATAATAAGAAGCTAATGTTTCTTTTATCCATGTATAGGAGAATAAGAGAGTCGAGGATATAGTTACCAAGAAGGTCAATGATATAGTTGCTGAGAAGGTCAAGGAAGAAATAGTGCAGTGGCAGGCATCTCAAGCTTCCAATCAGCCTATGGCGACCCACTCTTCTCCTGATGCACAGACTGCGAGTAATCTTGGAGACCCATCGCCTAGCACGTCTGCTGTAAGTATTGTTTATGACATTGTAGCTAGTCTTTTCAAGATGATATGTTTTCAAGATGATATGTTTTCAAGATGATATGTATATATGTATAATATTCTTTATGTAAATTTGTAGGCATTGAAGCCATGCCGCTTAAGAATGCAAGACTATGTTGTTGCAGAGGCGCATGCTTACCCGTCCCTTCCTGGGGCAATGTTTCACATGACTCCAATGCCACATGGCTACGTTCGTGTGAGCCCGATACGTGTGTTACCCGATTGGAGGGAAGCTACATTTCCATATCCCCACCCGGATATTGATAGACTTGCTGAGGCAGAAGGCGGGGTGATATTGTGTCCCAAAGAAAATGTCGTCTACACTACTGAAATTGTAAGACAAATTTACATTACTTTAGATTGTTAATGTGTATATATGAGGTCAACTGATCTGAAATTATATATACAGGTTAAAAAGAAGATACCCAGAGCACCTAGGCCTCCACCTCCACTTCCTGCATTACCAAGTTGGGTTCCAACTGACCTAAAATACCTGTTAGGTCCTTCTTGTAGGGGAATGGCATGTTGGCTACAGGCACATAATATACATTGCCCTATAATTGTTTCTTTAGAAGCAGATTATGCAGGTCAATCATACGATAGCTCTTTATTTATACAAGATATTATTGAGTTGTTTATGTATGATTGGCAGAATACATCAATGATAGAGACATGGATAAGGTGAGATCTTGTTTATACATCCATATACCTTGTGTAAGATCCAGTGATCTAGTTTCTTATATATTAATGCATACGTAATACATGTTTTGCAACTACTTAGTCGAAGATCAATGCAAACAATTTGCATTTAATCATGCGGGTTTTTTTATTCCATCATTGATTAGTATGGTAGCTAAAGACTCTGATAGTGTTCAACAATACTGTATAGATGCTTTTAGAATTTTCGATCAGCAAAAGAAGACGATAATAATAGCTCCATTCAATGTCAAGTAAGTTTACTTTATTTATAATTTGGACTTAAGAAAATTCCATTTTCATTGTGCATTTTGAGTTATTAATTTTGAACTTTTTTACCTCTAGCGGTAGACATTGGGAGTTACTAGTTATTGTCCCCGGGACGTTCACTGTTTATTATCTAGATCCTGTGGGAAGTACATTGAACAATAAAATTGGACACATATTGAGAATGCCATTATTATGGTGAGAAATATTTCATTTTTATATCCGTTAACATTTGTTATTACATTACTATTTAATTATGCAATTTACTGTGTTACATTAACATATAGGGGTTTAGATGCATTCAAAAATGCTGGAGGAAATGTCCCAAGGAGAAAGAACCAGGCAATAATTTGGGAGAACATAAAAGTAAGTTCCCGACTCCAATGTATATATTATTTATGTGAACTGTGCTTAGTTGTATTTTTTAATATTTTGTATGTTTCAATTTATAGTGCGCTACACAAGACAATGGTTGGGCATGCACATACTATGTGATGTGATTTATGCATATGATTATCCGACATGCCGCATTAGATATTAATACCATACATGAGGTATTATATATAGTCTCATTAGTTAGTATGAAATATATCAATCTTATTTTTATATTATTACTTATATATACATCATTCTCTTTGCAGGTGTTTAAAACTGACCACACTATAGGTAAACGCTTAAAAAATGTACATACTCCATATACGATGGAAGCATTAAATGAAATAAGAGAAGAATGGGAAAAAGCCATACAAGTAGTGGCGATTGTAAGATATAATTGGGATGCTGATAGCGATGCTGAATGATATTTTGTAAATGAATATTTCTGAATGTTTATACATGTCTGAATGTTTCTACATGTATTTGAATGTTTCTACATGTGTGAATGTGAGAATTGAATTGATGTATGAATGTATCTACTTGTGTGAAAAAATATTTGTTGATTTTGCAGGTTTGTGGCCTGTTTGTAGGCTGATATCAATGGATGTCGTAAACCTGCAGTTCAGAAAACTGAACTGTAGGTTCTCATCCTGCTGACCAGCCACAGCAGGCCTGCAAACTAATAAGAAAAAAAAATTAAAGTATAGGCATCGGTTATTTATAGAACACCGTCATCAAAGGCCTACAGCGTTGGTTATTTGATAAAAACTGACGCCTAATAGGACAAACAACCCGACCGTGCAGGAAAGCACGACCGTGGTGGAAAAGGCGTCGCTTATTAGTATAAAACCGATGCCTATAGTACTAAACACGGCCGTGTCATCTGGGTGTATGGCGTCGGTTGTTAAGTTGTTAACCGATGCAGAAAGTGTCCTAGGTGGTGCTCTTTTTTGTGGCGCGAACCTTATAGACGTCGGCCAACTATATATAACCGACGCCTATATGTCATATAGGCATCAGTTAGAAAACCGACGCCGAAGAGTTCGACCTTTAGAGGCACCCACATAAGTGTCGCTTGAAAACCGTCGCCAAAGGGGGTTAAACAACCGATGCCAAAGGCTCTTTCTGTAGTAGTGCGGTCTTCAAAACCGTTTGGATACCAAACGGTCTTCAAAATCGTTTGGTGATTTGAGACCCAAACCATTTAAGGGAGTTGATCGTTTAGTAGGGTTGACCGTATGAGGTCAGAACCTTAATACATGTTGGATGATAATCTAATGGATCCAATTGATTAATTCAATATATAGATAATTATCAAGTAGCAAACCCTAATCGGGTTAAGTGCTGATTTTGTAATTAATTGTGGTGAATCTTTGGGTTGATTAACCCAAACGGTTTCAAAACTGTTTGAGGGTCACCCAAATGGTTTCAAAACTGTTTGGAGGTCAACAAAGACCGTTTGGAGGTATAGGGTTGAGTATGGATGGGTATTTGAAGACCCAAAGATACCAAATTGAAATGCAATCAATTGCTTATTTGATAATCAATCCAATGATACAAACCCTAATTGGATGTCATGGGTTTTGATGATGAGATGGGCAAACGGTTTCAAAACTGTTTGGAGGTCAAGCACCTCAAGACCGTATGGATGGTCAAAGGTGGTTATTTGAAGGATTAAGATCCAAGGGTCAATAATTGTTGAACCTTAATAACTCAATTGATTGAATGTTTCAATGTTGCTAATCATGATTAACCAATTGATGAATGCACCTCAAGAACCCTTGTGGTTTTGGGACTGATTTGGCCCAAACGGTCTTGAGACCGTTTGAGTCCAAACGGTCTTGAAACCATTTGGGGTCAAACGGTTTCAAAACCATTTGGGGTCAAACGGTTTCAAAACCGTTTGGTGATGAAACCTCAAATCTGATTGAAGGTTGTTGATGATTCAATCACTTGGTAATGGAAGGTAATGATTGTTCCAATGATCCAATGATTGATAGTGATGGTAATCAAAGAGGGTACAAAGGTTAAAGACCTAAAAGTACCTAAACGATTAGTACTATTAAAGGGGTAAATCCTAATCACTATAAGAACAATAATTTGGTACACTATGTCAATCATTGTTGTATGTACTTGATTGAAGGGTTGATATGACCTAATCAAGTACAGAGGATGAAAGAATGGAATTCATACATGAGTATGATTCATGTGGTTATTAAGGGTATGATCCTTAGTAAAGAGATCATGAAACCCTAATCATGAGTATAAACCCTAATTGACAAGGTTATTGAACTCTAACCCTAATTGAGGGCAATTCTAAATGAAACCCTAATCCAGGGTAAGGATGTAACCCTAATCCAGGGTAATGATATGTATAACTTTAATTTAGGGTAATGAGATGCAAAACTCTAAATTGGGATGAATAGTGAATATCTAATTATGGATAATTGAATGAGACCCAAATTGTGGGTAACCATAGTGGAAATCTTAGTTGAGGATGATTCCATGTGAAATCCTAATCTAGGGTAATTCCATGAGAAGCCCTAAGTTAGAATGATGTATATGGAACCCTGATGTAATGATGTGATGTGAGAATCAAATCTAGGGTGATGCCATGTAATGATATATGAAACCCTAGTTGAGGGTGATTCCATGAGAAACCCTAGTTGAGGGTGATTCCATGAGAAGTCCTAGTTGAGGGTGATTCCATGAGAAAACCTGACTGAGAATAACACCACATGATGTTCTAATACTATGTTGTGATGAGAGGCCCTAAGAAGGGTGAAGGTATGTGAGACTCTAATTTGGAGTCATACTACATAAAGCCCTAATCCTGGGCAATATGACAATAAACCGTAATCCTAATTTTTAGGTAAGGGTATAAGAAAACCCTAATGATGAGATAGAAGGAATTACCTTATAAAGGTGAAATATTTCATGTGGTTGTTTATAAGCATCCTTATAGTAAGCAATGTCTTTATCATTAGACAAATCCACATCATTAAAGATAGTTGGACAATTCTAATGTCTGGCCTATGCATTACATGCTAAAGGTGATATGTTAGTGATTGAAAGTATTAAGAGGGAAATACCTTAATACAACATAAGTTGGTTAATGCAAGAGAGTCTGAAATGATACTCTAATCATGTTTTTGCTTTGAGTAATTAGGGTTTTAGATTTGAAAACCATAATTGCCAAACTAGGGTTTTGGTAGCATATGAATACATAATTTTATAAGTATAGTGGTGCAACAAGTGATTTTTTATATCTGATATACAAATCAGATTTAGTTGAAATTTGGATGTGCTTTGGATAACTCAAACTTAAGCATTATAGAAAAATATCAAAATTTATGAATTATTTTATGACAAGTATGTCGGCTGAGTTTCCCCTAGACAAACTCAACGGACCATATATTCAGATTGAAATATAGCAATAAGGTATTTGAATTTTATCTTCTTATATGTAAATCAAATTGATCTAAATTTTACCTTATTATTTTTAATTCCATGTTATAAATTCAATTAAATTTTCATATTTTTTGAATGATGTTTGATTTTTATAGAGTATGGTGTCGATCGAGTTTCCCCTAGGACAAACTCAGTCGACCATACATTCTGGCTAAAAAATAATAGTTGGTATTTGATTTTTATCTTTTTATTGGTAACTCTAATTCATCTAAATTTTTCTGGAGCTCTGAAGTATTTTCTAGACAAAGTTTAATTTTTTATAATTGTTGGAGGAGGTATGACCTATCCAATAGACACTTTTTAGTAACATATTTTATTATAGAAAAATATGTTGAAATAAACAAAGTGTAAGTTTGGTCAATTTGCAATTGACCTAAGCACCTTAATTGATATATATGAGCAACCTAGAAACCAAGGAGCTCTCATATTTTATGATCCATTCCAAAGAGACGAATTCCTAGAGAGAGAGGATAGCTAGGGTTTTGAGAGGAGAAAGTGATGGAGATGTTGACCTAGGGTTTCAATATATGAGATACAATGAAATCAATTAAGTTTATCTTCTTTGCATAGTCTTTCATGGTGAATCTTGTCTCACATGTCAAGACCCTATCCCTCCTCTGATTTGATTTGAAATGATATCAAATCTTACCCTTGCCTCACTTTTTCTCTCCTAATCTCCATTTCTAGGGTTTCTGAGTTGAGAGGTGGAAGAAATGGATTTAGTTGCTAGAGTTTGATTGGATTTCTAGAAATATAGAGTTTGACTTACGTTTTTAAGGTGCTTGTCACCTTAGGTGAGTGTTTATCTTCCTCTTAAGATATGTATTCATGTTGAAAGACTAATTTTCAAAAACCTTACTTGTATATATATGTGATTGAGTAATGATTTGTGGAGATATTAGGGAATTAAATTCTATAGATTTCAATTATTTATCATTTATTGGAACTTGATTAATTCTAAATATATTGATTGATTATCCATGGAAAATTCCATAGACATATGACTAAGCTATTTCATATGAATATTGCCTAAAAATCAGCCCAATGGCCGATATGCTTGGGAATTGAATTGACATGTATAGAATCACATTTGAATGTATCAAAATGAATTATACATGTGTTTTGTTGAGTCTTACTGAAATTGTATATGATATATATATATATATATATATATATATATATATATATATATATATATATATGGATCAATATGAGGTGGCGATATTCCCTGTTTAGGGTTTGTGTTGAGGTACTAAATCAGATGAGTTAATGAATCAATGCATACTTATGATTGATGAATGAAATATGTGAAAATGGAAACTAGGGTTCCCCTTTGTGTGAATAGCTTTAATGAACACTCATCTGCACCTTGATGTGATTACTGAATGATAGGATTCTTATGATACGTTAAACTAAGGATGATTTCTTCAAAACCCTAGAAGTTTAGTTTTAAGATGAGTATGAATGATAAAGCTAGAACTTGTATGTAATGTTGTAAATGTGATGAAATGATGAAGTGTAGGTATTAATACTTCAATTAAAGATGATGAATCTTACTAATATGATCTAATCCCAAAGCATCTATTTTAGTATGACTTATGAAATGATGGGTAAATATGATTGTGGGTCCTTTTATAGAAGCTACATAATAATGAATTGGGAAGAACGATTAGAGATTATGATGGAAGAAGATGTATCCTAAACCATTATTTTAAGATAAAGTGGGTAGTGTCATAAGATACTTACTAATCTTTTTTAATTATAAGAATGACTTTGTAAATCAATGGCATGATGTACTTATCTAAATAAGAAATGATATGAAAAAATGTACTGAATGGTGATGGCAAGTTAAAGGTGAAACTAATGAAGTTTATTATGATGGAGTCTATTATATTTTATAATAATTACATGTGGATTAACCAAAATTCAATGAAATATATTAAAATTGTACTTTGATGGATGTTAATGAGGATAGAAGCATTATATATCAAGTGAATCATGAATGCTTGGTTTCAATAATGTAATGAACATGAAATGAAAGAAGTTGAGACTAATGAATATAAAATGAAGGAAAAAGATGGGAATTAGTAGATTAATCTAAGAACCTAACTCTAACCCTAAGATGATGAGTTAGACAATGCTAATGAAATAACGATGTCAAATGATATATGAAGGAATCAACATAACTGTAGTTGATTTCAATTAAAAGATGAGATTCAAGCATTTGAATTGATTTTCAAGAATGTGTATTTGGATTTTGATTGTTTGATGGAATACTTGTACTATGAGGATGTACTAATTTATGGACTTCAAATGATATTCAACATGTGTTGATTAGTAATCCTAACAAAAGAATGAAAAATAAAAGGAGAAGAGAACTATGTGTATTATGCATGCTTATGCATGGAATTTATTTTCATCTATTTAAATTGGATGGAATAAGTATATGTTGTATGATAAATATATTTTGAGTATGATGACTGATACAATATATATATATGCTTTATTACTGCTATTTCTAGTGTCTCTATGAATATTTTTTTAGAACTATGACATAGAATGAACTGATAAGAAATATGTTACAATTGAATTTAGCATGAACTAATTACATTTGAGAAACCCTAATGAGTGTAAATGTTACACGATGAGATTATGTCTTGGGATGAAAGCCCACTGATGATGATCATACCCTAGTAGGATAAATATTGGTCAATGAGATTATGTCTTGTGCTGAAGGTCTACTGATGATGACTGCTATTCGATAATGTGAAAATGTAAATAATTGTATGTGTTGCATATTACATATTGTTGTGCTTCTTGTTTAAGTAATTGTATTTATTGATAAGGTTAATATGTTTCATGTTATTCTAGTTACACGAGAATATACACATATGATATATGATGTTTTGAATTCTTTTAAGATTAGTAAAAGATATTAATAACAACTAAATGATTAAACATCTAGTTAGGTGCCTTGAACACTGTGAGTTTCCCTCAAGGACCACATTGGGGAAACAAAATGGATCTCCTTATAGTAATTGATAAATTATGAGAAGGATTTTTAGAGTGTTGATCGAGACCTTCAAGGTTAGACCACTAGGATTTAGGAGTGAGTCATCTAGAGTGCCTCTAGACCTAAATCCTTGTTGTGAAAGTCTATGTCCATGAGGAATATACTCTTATGAAATGAAATGTTGTGATATGTGATATACTATTTTGTTGGTTCCTATCTCATGTACCCAAGTTGAGGATGTGAGCCTCTTTAGGAAACCCTAAGGTGGCCAAGGTCTGTTGTTGATATCTTAGGGTGGCTGACTAAACCCTAAATAGTGACAGTGAGTTATTAACACAAGAATGAGGCGTGGTGACTTCTACTTGGTGAGGTACAAACCAAGTATATTTAGGGAAAATGAATAAAAGATGACAAGCCGTGTAGAACATGATTTGAATGATTGTTACATTCATTTTATTGCTAGCTAAAGATTTATCATTGTTGATTATGTTTCTTGTTGTGGAAAGTAATCATGATTTTCTAGATATCATTTGTTCCATATTTTGATCTATCTCATTGACAAGTAGTAAATGTTAGGAATTAAATATCCACTTTGAATATGATTTAGATTACTTCCTATTTGATAAGTACTATTTGGTAGACATGTCTTATGTGTAATTCAGCTTTAGGACTGCAGGATGTGTTCCTCATCTGGCTAGGAGAGTGTCACAAAGATAATGTTATTGTTATATATTGATTCAAAATGTTAAGAGCTTGACTGATTACTCATGCAGAAGGATTGTTAATCTGAACGACAAAGTATCTGTTGATTTGTTCATAGATATGCCCTAAAATATTTTTGAAAGTTATAATTGGTTTAAGCGATTATCTTATCTGTTTGATTAGATTACCATTTTACACTAGATTCCACTTATGGAAGAACTATCTGCTAGACTTTTCAATATCTACAAGTTTCTTTTGAGTGTATTATACTTACTCTGATGTTGATGCATGTACCTAGCTTGAGTGGGAGGTATCCACCCAGCGGGGCTTTATAAGAGTCTCATGAGGCTGTTTCCAATACTTTGGGTATAATTCTAATCAACAGAGTGGTAATGACAAAGAATACATAAATAGAGTAATCTACAATGATTAGATTATCCCTATACACTCTCTTTCCCAGGATGGGTAGTATAAAAAGTTGTTGATTCATGTACATGTATCTATTGTCACTAAACTGCTCATGAGACATAAGATATGATTCTGGTTTTGATGGAGTTGAATATGATTTGTGATATCTGAATGCGATGTCTGTGATGTGACACTACTTTAGAAGATTTAATGAGAAAGAAAAAGGAAAAAATTATGTATGATTTTCATATATTGTTTTAATCGCCTTTGTTGAGAATTCATTGTTTTATTTCATGATCAAGGATTAGGTTTTAATTTTCTCTCTAATGGTTGGCATCTATGCTGATCAAAAGAGAGATCATGGCAACATGGTATCAGAGCTTAAGTTACATGAGTCTGTAGGGATAATAGGGTTTATGATTTAATGATAATATGGATGTTGAATATAACCTGGATGATGTTCATATGAATTGAACTCAATATCTAGATACTCTGAGATGAGCTAGTATAGAATTGCCAATTGTACTTCTTTTAACTTCCCTAATCAAGAATCAAGATAAGTACAGTTTGGGAGTACAATGAGATGCACGATGTTAAAAAAATATTGGAGATAAAATGATGAATGAGAAAGGATTTTATAATTCAATATGGAACCTATGACAAGAAGAAAATTTCATATGAGAAAGATAAAAGTGCAATGAATTATGAAGAGAACTCCTACAAATTTTGAATATGAGTATGAATCGGAAATTATAAGAAAAATTTGATAACTAAGGATGAAGCCCACTAAATGATCTTCTTTATGAAGAAAATTTATGAATGCAAGTAATAATGTAGAATGAATCTTGATCTATGAGATACATAATCAAAATTTAAAAGATTATAAAAGGTGATGTGAATCACATTTTAATAAATAATGTGTTAAACAGATTTGTGAAGTAAGTGTTTCTAATAATTAAATAGATATATGAGGATGACAAGGAATGCAATATCCATCCAATGCAAAAAAGGAATAAAATGTTGCCATATAAAAGAAAGATAAAATGGAAATTAGTCTAACCTGATGTCGAGAGAGATGAACGATTAGACGATATGATATTCTTCTAGATATTTTCATGGATTTAGGGATGGAATCATAAAAGGAGGAGAATATATGTATCAACCCATTTTCAGATTAACCATCTAATTATGGTATACTTGGACAATTACATGCTTAACTAAATTGATCACTGATTAAGCTTGATTTAATGATGGTAGTCTAAATTATGATTCTTAAACCTAATGATATAATCTAATCATGTTTTTTCTTTGATTTATTAGGGTTTAAGAATTGAAACCCCTGATCGGGCAAACTAAGGTTTTGGTAGCATATGAATACAAATTTTTATAAGTATCATGGTGCATTAAACAATTTTTAGTATTTTATATACAACTTAGATTTTGTTGAAATTTTGATATGGTTTGGATAACTCAAATTTAAGAATTCTTGAAAAATATCAGAATTTTGAATAATTTTATGACCTATTTGTCAGCCAAGTTTCACCAAGACAAACTCAGCTGACCATAAATTTAGATTGAAATATAGAAATATGGTATATGAATTTTATCTTTTCATTGGTACATCTAATTAATCTGAAATTTTACCTGCTTCTTTGTAACTCCATTGTAAAAATTACTTTAAATATGCATAATTTTGGATGATGTTTGAGTTCTACAGAGTGTGGTGTCGGTCGAGTTTCTCCCAGAATAAACTCAGCCGACCATACATTCTGGCTGAAAAATAACAGTTCATATTTGATTTTTATCTTTTTATTGGTAACTCTGATTGATATGAAATTTTTACTAGAGATCTACAATATTGTTTTAGAAAAGATGTAATTTTTCACAATTGTTGGAGGAGGTTCGACCTATTTAGTAGATGATTTTTAGTAACATATTTTATGTCATAAAAATCTATTGAAATAAAACAAAGTGTAGGTCTTATCAATTTGCAATTGACCCAAGAACCTTAATTGATAAATATGAGCAACCTAACATGCAAGGAGATCTCATTTCATGATACATTCTAGAGAAACAAAATCCTAGAAAGAGATGAGAGATAAGGTTTTGAGAGGAGAAAGTGGTGGAGATGTTGTGCTAGGGTTTCACTATCCAAGATATGATGAAATCAAATAAATTTAGCTTATTTGCATAGTCTTTCATGATGAATATTCTCTCACATGTCAAGATTCCATCCCTCCTTTGATTTGATTCAAAATGATATCAAATCTTTATCTATTCTCACTCTTTCTCTACTAATCTCCATTTCTAGGGTTTACGAGTTGAGAGGAGGACAAAATGGATTCAGTTTCTAGAGTGTGATTGGATTTCTAGAAATTCAGAGTTTGACCTACGTTTTTATGGTGCTTTTCACCTTAGGTGATTGTTTATCTCCCTCTTAAGCTATGTATTCATGTTAAAAGCCTAATTCTATATGACTAAAATATCTAGAAACCTTACTTGTATATATATGTGATTGATCTTTGATTTGCAAAGATACTGGGGAATTAAATTCTATTGATTTCAATCATTTCTCATTGATTGGAACTTGCTTAGTACCTGATATATTGATTGAAGATCCATGTAAAATTCTATGGATAGATGACTAAGCTATTTCATATGAATATTGCCTAAAAATCAGTCCAACAGGAGATATGCTTGGGAATTGAATTGACATGTATAAAATCATATTTGAATTGTATTAGAATGAATTATACATGTGTTTTGTTGAGTCTTATTGAAATTGAATATTATATACACATAAGAATCAATATGAGGTGGCAATATTTCCTGTAGGGTTTGTGTTGAGGGATTGAATCAAATGAGCTAATGAATCAACGTATACTTACACTTGATGATTTAAATATCCAAAAATATAAACTAGGGTTTCCATGTGTGTGAGAAGCTATAATGAACACCCCTATGCACCATGATGTGATTACTGAATGATATGATTCTTATGATACTTTAAACAAAGGATGATTCTTGAAAACCCTAGAAGTTTAATATTAAGATGAGTATGAATGATAAATCTATAACTTGTATGTAATGTTGTAAATGTGATAAAATGCTAAAAGTGTTGGTATTAATACTTCAATTGAAGATGATGAATCTTACTAATATGATCTAAGCCCAATACATCTATTTTAGTATGACTTATGAAATGATGAGTAAACCCTCACATGAATGTGGGTCCTTTTGTACAGGCTACATAATAATGAATTGGGAAGAATGATTAGAGATTATGATGTAAGAAGATGTATCCGAAACCATTATTTTATGATAAAGTGAGTAGTACTATAAGAGACCTAGTGATCTTTGTTAATTACAAGAATGACTTTGTAAATAATTGACATGCTGCACTTATATAAATATAAGAAATGATATGAACAAAAATGTTTTGAACAATGATGGCAAGTTAAAGGTGAAACTAATGAAGTTTTTATGACGAAATATTTAGTATTTTATTTTAATTACATGTGGATTAACCAAAAATCAATGAAATATATTAAAATTGGACTTTGATGGATGTTAATGAGGAGATAAGAATTGTATATCAAGTGAATTAATAATTATTGGTTCCAATAATGTAATGAACATGAAATGAAAGAAGTTGAGACTCATGTATATAAAATGAAGGAAAAAAATTGGAAATTAGTAGATGAATCTAAGAACCAAACTCTTACCCTAATATGATGAGCTAGATGATGCTAACGGATAATGATCTCAAATGAGGGATTAAGGAATGCACAAAACTATAGTTGAATTCAATTAAAATATAAGGTTGAAGCATTTGAATTGATTTACAAGAATGTGTTCTTGAATTGTGATTGTTTGATGGAATAATTTGTACTATGAGGATGGTGTAGGGAAATATGCATCATATAGGTAGCAGATACAAAAATTTAACTGGTATATTTCCCATTAACCAGAGCATCATGTCAATAACTATGCAATGGAAAGGATGGTTTTATGAAGATATATACGGTCTTTGAGCAAGTCCAGTGACAATCCTCATGGATGTAGGTACGCACCATATATTAGATGGTGTCTCTATAGCTCCTGGTTGCACTGAAACTCATTTGACTGCTCCTCCACAAATAGCAGACTCGAACATCGTCATCTACAATAACTCCTCTGGTCACAGACTGCTGGCTGACCTCGTCCTCCTTAGCGATGGGTAAAATCCACCTCGTGTCTAGAGAAGTCCACACAGACCAACTAGAGATCATGTCATCCTTCTAGAATGGACAAGAAGGAGTTGTGCCTCCCATTGGTATACTAGTCACCAACCTGCTCTCCCAAAATAATAATCCTCAGTTGTTCTCTCCCGTAGCTATCCCTCCCTAGTTGGGTAGGACTTGCTTGGGCTCTCTTGGTTACCAAAACTAGAAAGGATAACAATTTTCAGAGCAACTAATTCTCAATTATTTGTGTTGTGCTCTAGGAATCTCCTAGTATCCCTCTATTTATAGTAGAGGCCAAGGTGAGGATTCCCAATTTGTATGGGAGTGGAAAGGATCAGAGGATCTAGAATTTTCATAACAATTTTAGAAACTTTGTAGCTTGTGGCAGACAAAATGCCCATCTAGAAACCCAGACGGTCGTCTACCACATGAGACGGTCATCTCGCATTGTGAGACGGTCGTTTCATAGTTTCCTAGTTTTGTATAGATGTTATCAATTCGATTCCAATTAATGCATAACATGACGTCAACACCAATCCTTGATGCAATCGAATTGTACCACCGAAATGGTTGTTTGGTGCAGATGATATAGGTATCTCACACCACTCAGGATGAGAATATCACATAAGCAAGATGGGATCTCACAGGCCGAGTCAGGCTAAATTCTAGCCAATGTACAATACAATCAACCTAACACTCCAAATGGCTCTCTCAACACTTGAACCTATCATTTGGTAGTCGAGTCAACTGATTTTTTGCATGAATTGAGAACCTAAACACTTTGGTAATCAATTCAATCATCATTAAAGATAAAACATCACTTCTAGATGAGTTCCTATGTGGTTGACCCTATAGGTCCCATATTATGTTGGTAGTGATTGTCCATAACAACTTATGATTACACAAGCAATGAGCAGTGTCTAGTCACACACCATTGCTACCCAAGTAAATGGAAAGTTAGAGAATGACTTCAACCTACAACCTATGTATGGTGTTACAATGTTTGTATATTTCCTTTGTAACTAATGTACAGATTGAACTAGAGGCATGGAGAAGTCATCCTCATTATTATTTAATCTTGTTTCTTGAACGAGAGCTGACTGTCTAAGATATATGTAATCTCAATATCACATATTGACTCACATGTGTGGCCACACATTTCTCAATCTCACTAATCAAGAGGCCTTGGATATCATACTCCCTTAGGAGGGACAAATCCCATCTCTATCACTCACAATCAATCTCCATGAGTCATAGTCACCCAATCATCACCTTTATAACAACCCATGTTTTAGGATTGTATTTGATGATGCCAAAGCATACCAAATGACATGTGGTGAGTGTAGTGATTTTAGGTCAAAGAACCAAAAACACCACCATCACTATGTGAGCTAACTTTGACTACCATAGTAATGGTTTCCATGTGACAGTCTTATGGTGGGTCTATCCGATACACTATTCTCTAACATGTATCTGTGTGCTTGGTTTAATATGACCATATCATGACTAATGATATTCTTTCATCAACCAACTCATACTCTGATCTTATGTGTCATTGTTGTCTATTTACCTTCCACAATAATAATAGATCAGGGACATAATAAGAATACATATGCTCTTAACATCCGTATGATCTCATTGTTTAGGCTCTCAACCTGAAGACATACGTCATCGAATAATATCAATCTCTAGACATTTATTATGTTATTTCATTATCTCAAAATTGAACAAACAAAATAAATTGAAAGCTTGCCTTTATTAATAATCAAATCATTTACAAGTTATGCCATTACAATCATCATATGATTGGCTCTGTAGGCACACATACCAACAGACTCCCACTTGCACTTAAAGCCAATCACCCATGAATCTTATTCTGAGTGACCTAACATGACTATCATGCTTTTGCTATGAAACTACTGTAGTCAAGGGATCGACAATGTTGTTCTCAGTTGGTACCGTGCAAATCTTTGCATCTCCTCGATGTATGATATCTCATATGATATGATACCACCTTTGTATATGCTTTGAGTGTTGATGCAATTTGGGTTCCTCAGCTTGTGCAATAGCTCCACTGTTGTTACAATATAGATCGATTGCATCTCTGATTCTTGGAATGACCCCAAGTTTTGAAATGAACTTCTTGACCCATACAACCTCCTTTGCTGCATTTGATGCAACAATATACTCGACTTATGTTGTAGAATCGACAACTTTCTCTTACTTGGAACTCTTCCAGCTTATATATTTGTTGTCTAAGAAAAAAACAAATCATGATTGTGATTTGTAATCAAATTTTCCAGTCTGGAAGCTTGTATCGGTGTAACCTCTTACCACCAACTCTTCCTCTCTACTGTAGACCAAGAACTTATCTTTAGTCCTTCTTAAGTACTTGAGTATGTTCTTCATGGCTATCCAGTGAGCTTTACCTAGATATGGCTAATATCTGCTCATCCTGCTCAAAGCATATGAGACATCTGGATGGGTGCACAACATCGCATACATGATGGATCCAATTGCTGATGCATATGGGATCATAATCATATGCTCCCTTTCTTCACAAGAATGGGGATATTGAACTTTAGAGATGGACACTCCATGTACAATGGGCAGGTTTCCTCTCTTTGAGTTCTTCATGTTGAACTACTTCAACACTTTGTCAATGTATGTGGTTTGACTTAGTCCAAGAATCTTCTTGATTTAAGTCTATAGATCTTTATCCCCAAGATGTAGGATGCTTCTCCCAAGTCTTTCATAGAGAATGTATTTCCAAGACATGTCTTAACCTTTTATAAAGTAGGGATGTCATTCCCCATCAATAGTATGTCATCTACATACAATATGAGAAATATTATCATGCTCCCACTAACCTTCTTGTATTCACAAGGTTAATCTTCATTTTGAACATTGCCAAACTCTTTGACTATCTCACCAAAATAAAGATTCCAACTCTGAGATGCTTGCTTCAATCCATATATTGACCTTTTGTAGCTTGTAGACTTTATTTGCATCCTTTGGATTGGAAAAACCCTCAGGTTGTGTCATATACACATCCTCAATAATATTCCCATTAAAGAATGGAGTTTTAACATCCATCTTCCAAATCTCATAGTCATAGTAAGCTACAATAGCAAGCATGATCCTAACAGACTTAACCATGGCCACTGGAGAAAAGATTTTGTCATAGTCAACATCTTGAACTTGTATGAAACACTTTGAAACCAATATGTCCTTATAGGTTTGTACCTTTCCATCCATGTCTATCTTCTTCTTAAAGACCCACTTGTACCGTATGGGTTCCACTAAGGTCCATACATTGTTGGCATACATGGATTCCATCTTAGATCTCATGGCCTCAAGCCATTTCTCATACTATGGTACCTTAATAGCTTTTAAATAGGTTGTTGGCTCATCATCTATGACCAACTCACCCCCTTCATGAGTCACAAGATATCCAAATCTCTCAGGTTCAAGGCGTGTCCTACTTGATCTAAGAGGTTCCTATGTTACTTGAGGAATTTGAAATTCCACAACATGTTGTGATTCTCTTTGTTCCTCTTGTACATCTATCAGTTTAATGATCTCTTATTGGTCTCTAACATCTTTGAGTTCTACTTTCCTCCCACTGATTCCTTTGGCAATGAATATCTTTTCAAGAAATGTAGTCTCTCTGGAAACAAACACTTTTTTGTGAGTTGGGATATACAAGTAGTATACCTTGGTTTCTTTGGAATATCCAACAAAGTAACATTTACTAGATCTAGGGCAAAGCTTTTCAGGAAACATTTTCTTGACATAAGCTTCACACTCCCAAATCCTCATAAAATACATTTTGGGATGCTTCCCAGTCCATATCTCATATAGTGTCTTTTGAACCGATTTTGGCAGTACTCGGTTAAGTGTAAACACAACGGCTTCAATAGAATACCCCATAAAGAAGTCAGGAGATCAACAAAACTTATCATAGATTACACTGTATCCAATAATTTGTGATTCCTTCTTTCTGACTCACCATTATGCTATTGTGTTCAAGGTGGATTCTGTTGTGATACAATACCACAGGCTCTTAGAAGGTCCTCAAACTCTTGGTTCAAGTATTATCCTCCTTGATCAGAACAAAGTTCCTTAATACTTTTACCTAGTGGGTTTCGTACTTCATTCATGAACTCTCTAAACTTTTCAAGAGCTTCTGACTTATGTTTCATCAGGTAAACATAGCCATACCTATTGAAATCATCAATAAAGATAATAACGTACTAATACCGACCTCTAGAATTTGTTCTAAAAGGGCCACACACATCAATATGTATGAGTCTTAATAGATCACTAGCCCTCTCACTGTTACCAGTGAAGGGAGTCTTAGTCATCTTACCCAACAAACAAGATTCACATGTATCTATTGATTCAAAATCAAAAGAGTGATGATAACCATCTTTATGGAGTCTAGATATGCATTTCTCATTTATGTGCCCTAGACGACAATGGAAAAGGTATGTTTGGTTTGAGTCATTGATTTTTTTATTTTGGTATTTAAGTTATATACACTTGTCTCTGGATCTATCAAGTATAGACCATAAGACATTGGAGAACTGCCATAAAAGATCCCATTTTTACTAATAGAACATCTTCCATTCTTTATAAGAAATTCAAATCCATTCTTGTCCAAGAAAGATATAGATATGATATTCCTATTAGTGGAAGGTACGTGATAGCAGTTATCTAACTCTATTATAAGCCCACTTGGTAGATATAACTCATAGGTTCCAACTGTGTTGGTCGCAACTCTTGCACAATTTACAACTCGTAGTTCTACCTCACCTTTATGTAAGATCTACTTCTTTTTAGGTCCTTCACATTTGAACAAATGTGTGATCCACATCTGGTATCTAGTACCCATGATGAGGAAGTAGTAAAGTTAACCTAAATAACATATATACTAGAAGTAGATATCTCAATTCCTTGCTTCATCTTCCTAGGTTCCCTTATCCTTCTCCTTATTTTGAGTGCAGAAGACTTGGACTTTAGCTTGGTAACAGAATGCTTCTTGGCTTTGCCTTTATTCTTGAACTCAACTATGCTGATCATCATCATAGATTTGTCCATCTTCATTTGTGCTTCGACACTTATTAAAATGTCAAGCAACTTTGACTATAGTCTAGCCATGTTACTCAAGTGATAATAGTTGATAAACTAATTATATGATTTAGGAAACGATTGTAAAATTATATCCATGGACAACTCTTGGCCTAAACTGTGGCATCCAACTCACAAAACAAGATTTACTTAAGCGGAAGCGAATCATTTGCAACGGATTACTGGAAATCACTAAAAATTAAAACTTTTTGCGAAAGATCCAAACATAGGAAGTCTCTTCCATCAAGAACCATTGTATAACATTTACATTCTGGTTCAAATGTACATAACCTGTACCATCTCTTCTCGAGGATTACAACATCAGCCGTCCTATTAACATTATGTACAAACAACATAATAATCTCGAGGCATCAAGCCAAAACCTCAGATTGATTTATTAAAAACACTGACTAAAAACTCTGAGGACCTGAGAGTACAGAGACGACACATAGGACTTTCTAGTTACATGACTTGACAGACAATATCTCCACCTAAAATCTCACTGCTGTCCCTGATGTTACTGTTGTTGTCCTTTCCCTGCAAAAGGATTTTTGCTTCTTTGTCCATGTCCACCTAAAAATGTTGGATCCCACGGCGGTGAGACAATTGTAAATTGCCCTAGCGGGAGATATAACTCTCTGCCAAAACATTGTTATAGCAGTTTATTAAAATAAATTGAGCAGAAGGATTTATATATAATTAACAGCAGATAAATCACTGTATGAACAGAGTGAAGTAATCTCCTTTCCCAAGGAGAACATTGCATCTACTAATGGTAGAATCAGAGTTCATCCATCTACTTGCAATGAATACAAACAAATATGAATAACATCAATGATCTAGAGTTGCATGAAAGAAATATAACATTAGCCAATAAATTTCCGTATTCAATCCTTAAGCAAACATGCTATACGGCTGATTTCATTTTACAATCAAACTTATGCCTTGAGGAGATGAGGTATACCGCTCATACTCCAACCGACCACTGCGAAGTCGAAATCGGTACCATACATAGGTCAATGGAAGATCCCAATTCCCATGATCTCCCACATCAGTGCGGGACCATAAGCAGGACTTATGTTAATTGCTCAATATAGCTTTCCAGGGTATACTGGAAACTTCGCTATAGAGTTACAACGTCAACTGCACTCCCATCGGCAATCGAGAGATTTAATGTTTATCTACATCGACTCGACATTAAGTATTATTGGGAGATGTGTACGACATCTATCCCAATCATCGGGAGATTTATGATACATCCATCCTGACACATGAAGGATGGAGAGGTTTAATGTTTTCCTTCCCTCAATTTCTTCACCGAACGTAAGGATATGTTCGCCCATTTACCCCCACATATTCAAAATATGTGTTCTGGGTTTTGCCGCGAAGCACCCGTTTCACCATCACCTTATTACTGACGATGATGGATCTATGGTTAGGGCTCTACATGATATGATTTCACTTGATTAATTAGGTACATTTTCACCTTCTTTTAGCATCAGCCAAGTTCTCAAACATGACTTATAATAACAATGCTATAAAGAGACATCTACTATTTTCATCAAATACTTATCAGTCTTTAAAAGACCTTGGGAACTCAGTCCCTCATTTTAATATTGGGAATTATCATCCCATCACAATATCATCACCATAATCATATGGTTCTGGGTATTCAAATCCTTGGCTCATCCTTGAGCATCATTACCATCTATTAGGTAACTATCACCTTCAGGTCATCTGACCAAGGCATTCATGATACTTGTTACACTAGCATCACACATGGCTCACAAGGCCACAAAGTGTCTTGTCACCTTTTTCTAGGCAACAACTTACTCATATGACTCATAAAATCCATGCACATTGGTTACTTTTACTAAGCAACAACAACATTAAGGCACATAAGGCCAATCAACATTTATTATATAAATGTCACAACTCAAATATGGCTATGTTCATCATCTCATATTACCTGCATGGTTATTAGACATAATAATAGTCCAACTATCTTTAATGATGTGGACTTGTCTAATGATAAAGACATTGCTTACTATAAGGATGCTTATAATCAACCACATGAAATATTTCACCTTTATAAGGTAATTCCTTCTATCTCATCATTAGGGTTTTCTTATACCCTTACCTAAAAATTAGGATTATGGTTTATTGTCATATTGCCCAGGATTAGGGCTTTATGTAGTATGACTCCAAATTAGAGTCTCACATACCTTCACCCTTCTTAGGGCCTCTCATCAAAACATAGTATTTGAGCATCATGTGGTGTTATTCTTAGTCAGGTTTTCTCATGGAATCACCCTCAACTAGGGCTTCTCATGGAATCACCCTCAACTAGGGTTTCTCATGGAATCACCCTCAACTAGGGTTTCATATATCATTACATGGCATCACCCTGGATTTGATTCTCACATCACATCATTACATCAGGGTTCCATATACATCATTCTAACTTAGGGTTTCTCATGGCATTACCCTAGATTAGGATTCCACATGGAATCATCCTCAACTAGGATTTCCACTATGGTTACCCACAATTTGGG